>VUQS01000997.1:0-15271 GCA_015108495.1 Heterochromis multidens | reverse complement strand
CTGAAAGATATCTGGTTTAATGAGGCTAAGGTGATTTTTAAGGACAGAATGCTCCATTCCTCATACATTTAACTGGTTTACTGTCTTTAATGTGCTAACCATTTAACTGTGTTTTGCTGCAACTAAAATATTGGAAAAATAAATTGGTTCAAGTATCAGGATCTGTACAAATAGCCATCTCCATCATGTGGAGAGTGAACCCTACCTTACCCTGACATATGAAATTAGTTTTATAGCTTTAAGGAGAAAGAATAAGTAAACGAAAACTAAGAGGCAGGGGGGTGCAGGGAACTGGACCTGGAGAAGTAGAAAAAGACAGACAGGAGACAAGAGGAGAAGAAGATGGAACAATAGAGAGAGTGCTTTAGAGGCAGTTGCTGGTAGACTCTTAGCATATTAACATCTCGATGGAGGACAAGCAGAGAGGTGAAAAGGCACAGGAGAGAAGCCAGAACATTAACATCACAGACAGTGATTGGCAAGGACCTCAGGCTCATGCATGATGGCATTGTTCAGAGAACAACAATGCTGCTATAGATAATGGGGCTGCTGGTGAAAATAGAGCAGTATGAATATATCAGGGTGCTGACCTTTCTGAATGTGGCCAATAAACGATAATTCTGAACCTGTCTTTATCCTAATCCACATAATGTGTTCACATTGTTTGTCTTTGAGAAAGAAAACACCTTTTTTCAAAAACATAACCTAAGAAATAATTTTGTCCATGTTGTTTGGAAAGTAACACTGCGTGATTGCAGTGAGTGATTATGGTGTCAGTTTAAAACAATTGACTATCAAGTATTCATTTTATGCAAAATATTTAGATTAAATGCCGACAAAATGAGGTCATCTATGTTCTTGCTCATCATAGAAAAGCACCGCCTCCACCTGTTTACAAAAATCTTGGCCATTTTTTAAACATTAACATATTTCTCATACATTTCAGATTTTACTGAGTCAGACTCAGACTCTGTCAGCTTTTTTTTCTGTAAATAACTTTAGTTTTTTTTAAATATATTATTCTTGAAGTAATTATTTTGCAGCTTATTCCCAGTATGGCTTATTAAAATGTGAAAATGTTTAAAACCTTTTGAGCTTTGACCACTGAAAACTGACGCAGAGAACCCCACTGAAATAGAGCTTACATAAATTACAGCCCTCAAATAGAGCTGTAATTTATGTAATTGTAGGCGCCACATTGTCACAACTGATCACACACACACACACACACACACACACACACACACATGGTTGGATTTAACATGCTTGAGTCCAGAGGGAATGTACCCTGAAAATCAAAAGACATTAACCAATTAACACTGATCAATAGTTGCAGCCACACAGAGATGAACTAGACCCTGAACATTGTTAAATGTGTGCCTTTGGACCAATAGTCAGACTGAGAATACTAGTCTTCACAGCTCTTAGCCAATCAAAATGCTGGAAGAAGTCTTGACATTCTGCTGCTCTCCAATGCAAAGTACCTTTCCTACTGTAGCTAGGCAGAATAAATGGGAGAGAGGGAGAGACAGAGCAAGACGAGGAAGTGAAAGGAGGTGAAAGAAGAGGAGGTGTTAAGCATAAATCCAGAGTGGGAGAGTGTATGTGTTAGGTTGTGAAAGCAGGTGTCATAGTAGGCCACAGTGAGCAGCAGGTAATCTCACTGAGATAAGCAGTAGCATGACAGCCAACCTTTAATTCCCCATGGGAGGGGATACTGTGGAGTTGCCACAGGGCTGGTTTTCCAATCCCCCTGGAAATAGATTTACATAAAGCAGTAATGGGAAGAGATGGATTGAGGATGCATTTTGATGAGGTAGGTTGAGGCACGAGAAGAAGAGTGAGAGAGAGAAGCTGACAAAGGCAGGGAGTAGTACAAATGCTGCACACATACATGAATATATACACAGATCACAGCAGTACCTCTGCACTTGCACTGCTCTGTATTCATGATGAGGAGTGCAAATATCAGCACGGGGCTCAGGATGTATGGGGATTGATGTGAAAGGAAGGGAATGAGGGAGAAAGGGGGAGTAAAACAGAGGTGGAGATATCTAAGATATTACACCTAGCCAGGGGAGTGTTCAGTGGAGCAGGCATTATGAGAGTGTAAATTACATTCTCTCCTCCCTTTGGGCCTCTGGCTGCAGGATGAATATAAGCACCCACAGCAGGGAGTACGCACAGACACAAACCACAGTCTATAGATACTAGCATAATACAGCATTAGATTGCTATGATGTGTTAATGTTTAGTGTCACAGAAGTCTCCAATCACGTATTGATCCTGTATCAATTCTCCCGCCTCATCTTTTCTGAAATTATGTCCGATATTGACACATTGCTTATTTGTTTGAATTGAGTGGAGATCAATGGTGATTCACAGGGCTTTGTCAAACATCCAGCATCAAGTTGGACAGTTTCTAAGGTGATAGGATGTAGGAGACTGGGGAGGTTTGATAATTTAGGTTCCAAAAACAAATTTTCTTTGGGTTTGTTATTTTTACTTAAGAAAAATGTGATTTAATTCAAAGATGTTACTTTAGCATTTAAGAAATTACGGTCATACAATGTTTGTGATTTTGATCAAATAATAAACAAAGGAAACCAAAATATAATTTCCGAATTAACGCAAAATGAAAAGTGTTGCTTTCATCACAGGCACACAGGAACATTGTCTTTGTCGAATGTTTGCTGAGTGTAAAACAATCTCTTAGAAGGAGCAGATAAACAGCTAATCCGCTTTATCTCTGCTCTTGGAGCTAATTTGTCTCCCAATGGGACCTTGAGAAAATAGAGAAGGTGGCAAGCGTACATCTTCTGCAGAACTATTGGTCTTCTTTATGACAAACTGAGTGGCAGGCCCAGATGTCAAGGATGTGAGGTCAGCACCTGTTAAATAGGAGGGCAGCAACTTAATTCAAGGCTCATTACTTCTATACATTAGACTGTGGTTAAAGGGAATAGTATTCTAATCCACCACTTCCCATGTTTCTGTTCTCCCCACCCCTCTCCCTTGCTTTTGCCCTCCTTGTCTCCTCCTTTTGCTTCCTCTCTCATCCCATCAGGGCCGCTGCTCTAGGGAGAACTGTAAGTACCTGCATCCTCCTCCTCACCTTAAGACCCAGCTGGAGATCAATGGAAGAAACAACCTCATCCAGCAGAAAAACATGGCTATGCTGGCCCAGCAGATGCAGCTCGCCAATGCCATGATGCCCGGTACACAACTACAACCTGTGGTGAGTAGGCACTTATATGTATACACAAACACACTCACATACAACACACTCACAGTTTATTAGGTACACCTGTTCAACTGGTCATTAACGCAAATATCTAATCAGCCAATCACACGGCAGCAACTCAATGGATTTACACATGTAGACATGGTCAAGACAACCTGCTGAAGTTCAAACAAAACATCAGAATGGGGAAAAAAGGTGATTTAAGTGACTTTGAATGTGGTGCTATGACTCTGAATGACTTTGGTGCTAAATGGGCTGATCTGAATATTTCAGACACTGCTGATCTACTGGGATTTTCCCACACAACCTTCTCTAGGGTTCGTAGAGAATGTTCTGAAAAAGAGAAAATATCCAGTGGGCAGCAGTTCTCTGAGCAAAAATATGTCTTGTTGATTTCAGAGGTCAGAGAAGAATGGAGAGACTGCTTTGAGCTGATAGGAAGCCAACAGTAACTCCAATAACCACTTGTTACAACCAAACTATGCAGAAGAGCTTCTCTGAATGCACAACAAGTCGAACCTTGAAGCAGATGGCCTACCGCTAAGAACAGCAAACTAAGACCACAATTTACATGGGCTCACCGAAATTGCGCAACAGAATCTTAGAAAAACGTTGCCTGGTCTGATAAATTTCAATTTCTGCTGTGACATTTAGGTGGTAGGGTCAGAATGTGGCTTAACAACATGAAAACATGGATCCATCATGCCTTGTATCAATGGTTCAGGCTGGTGGTGGTGGCTTAATAATGTGGGGGATAGTTTCTTGGCACACTTTGGGCACCTTCCTATTGACTGAGCATCATTTAAACACCACAGCCTACCTGAGTATTGTTGCCAATCATGTCCATCCCTTTATGACCATAGTGTACCTATCTTCTGATCTTCACTTCCAGCAGAATAAAGTGCCGTGTTCCAACGCTCAAATCATGTCAAACTGGTTTCTTGAACATGACGATGAGTTTAGTGTACTCAAACAGCCTCCACAGTCACCAGAATCTCAAGACGATAGAACAACTTTTAGACCAATATCTGAGGAATGTTTACAGCACCTTGTTGAATTAAGAATTAAGGGTGTTCTGAAGGCAAAAGGGCATCTAACCCGGTAGGTGTGTCCAATAAAGTGGACAGTGAGTGTACATTGCACATAAAAAAAAAGAAAAAAAAACTAATTACCACTCTATAGGGCTTCCATTTTTAATATGTGAGTTGGTCTGATTTGTTGGACCTTTGAAGTGGTCAGAGGGCTTACCATAACTTATCTTTTAACATAACTATTTGAACACTTTGGGCTTCGTTAGCACTGTATACCACTGTATACCCAGACCTCAGCAATTATTATGCATTTTAATAATTATGGGTAATTATTACAATGAATATCCAAACCAGTGGTCATATGTAGAACAATAAAGCACAAGCTGTAATAAACTATGTTTCTTTTATTCATGGTCAAAGTAACAAAAAATTAGTTTTCTATATTAGCTACAACAGAGATGAAAATGCCTAAAAAAACAGGTAAAACAGATTTCATTACGAAATGTTAATTGGATTTATTCATTTAAAGCAGTAGCTCTCAAATGTTGTCTGATATGCCCTTTTTCACAAGGAAAAAGCTAAATTTTATCAGTCATTGAAAAAGGACAGAAGTTAAATTTTGTGAAATAAAGGTCAAGACTATAGCATTACCAAACTCTTGTTCATTTAATTTCCCTAAAAATTATATATATTCATTTAACTTTTACTCCATATTTTTTCCCTTATCATCCAGCCGATAATGGCTCTATGCCCCACAAGTGCCTTCCAGCTCAACCCCTGAGTTTCAGAACCTTAGAAATGTTGTTTAACCTCTGGTTTAATCTGCTTTATTAGAGTATTTGGCATTTCATTTCACTGAATATGTTAACCTTTACATATCGTTCGGGTCAAATCTGACCCGTTTTCATAACAGTAAAAATAACCTAAATGTCATTTTTTTTAGCCTGAAATTTGATGACTTTTTCAAAAGTGACCCAAAATACACAAAAATTAAAATCGTTTAAAAATTGTTCTGCAGGGGCTACAAATTTTTCTATACTGAAGCTGTTCTGGGTCAAATTTGACCCATATCCATTTAGATGGACTTTATATCCACCACTGGGGGTCAAAATGGTGGTTTCAGTGAATCTTGAAACTGTGTAAGTGCACACGCGATGTCAGTGTGTAATTTTTAGTGGTGACATTCCAAGGGACACCTTGACACTGTCATGAGAACTGTTTGCATTCCCACCACATTTGCCCATGTCCTTGCAGAGACAGGCACCTACTGGTATTTCAAGGATCATGGGGGAATCTTGAAACAGTGAAATAGTAAAAAAGCATAAAGAGCCCTTCACATCCAATACGACAACAGTGCCACTGCTCTCTGAAACCATTATTTCCTATGGCTTGCACCGCGTATGAATGGTTTGGCATGACCATGAGGGGGCACAAAAAATTACATAGTACAGATTTAGCACAGCGGCCAACATAACACAAATTTTAGGCCATTAGCTCAATCTAGTGTCAGTGCAGTGCATACTGCTTTCTACAGAGCTTAAAAAATGTAGTAGACCACCTGTCATAAAAACAAGAAAACACAAATATTTTAGAAATCTGTCAAAAACTTCTCTAAAACTAAAAAATTTATTGTTATTTATTAGGCAACTAACAAACTAATTCACGTTTTATACAAAAATTTGCGCCAGCACACTGGACTTCTCTGAGAAGTCAGAAATTAATCAAACATAACCACTAAAACTAATGTTTCTGTTCAGGAATGCAAGTAAATAATTGAAATTTGGCATTTTAATCAAAAAACAGTAAATTTGACAGGTAATGGATAACAACAATAATAATATTTTAGCAGTAAAAACATCATTTTGATTAAAGAGCTTGGGCATACTGGTGGATTAACCATTACAAAAACAATAATAACAATGATTTTGTTAATTACCAATGCTGTTAATTTAGGGGATAAACCTTATATTGGGTGGTGGTTTAATAAATCTGTTCAGCACTGTATGTGAAGTAGCCATAAGAGTGATCATATATGGTGCACATAAGGAACAGAAGCCATACAGAGGTCAGAGGGTGCCTTGACACAGACACAAGATCTACACCAGCAAGCACAAGCGCCTGCAATGTAACAAAATTATCTAAAAATAAAAAAAATAGATTTGATTTATTCTGAGGTAACTGAGATTAAACTAACTGAGAGCTAACTGAGAGTAAACTAACTGAGCTACCAGATTAAAACAGATCAAAAGAGGGATTAGGGGTTTCATAGGATTATGAAAGCACCTGAGCTGCCATTTCAGTGAGTGTGGGAAACATGTGGAAGTACCATACACATAAGGTTTCCTACCACTGCTTTGAATGCAATGGCTAGTTTGCAATATGCAATTTTTCTATGCTTTGTCTTTTAAGTGTTCATTAATGTTGAATTAACATTGATAATTATAGATGGTAGTTATGAGGATTTTTTATGACATAGCAATGAGGACAGTGTTTAGTGGTCATAAATGGTTATATAATAAATCCCAGCAGTTCAAGAATGTTCTTGCTGGTTTTAGTTTCAATAAAATACATTTAGATAATTGTGGCTGTTATGTTTTCATGTCTTAGGTAAAACAGGACTTGATACTGTGTGATAGCAGATGTTTTTCCTCCAAAAAACTGTTGTTAAAACCTAAAAATTTGTTTTCCCTCCTCTCTGAAATATCAATAAAGGATTAATTATCCACTTATTAGGTCAGATAGGTTATTTACACATTCTAAATAGGACCATAATGTGAAGGCATGAAGTATAAAGACTATGTAAGGGTTAATAGGAAAGGCTTTTTTCAGATTTTAAAACAAAAAATTATTTGTAGCATTTATCCAATATTAGCCAATCATAAGGACACTCATATGATCAGCACTCAGCCGATCACAGGACTGCCAATGGGTATAATTGTTTGTCTATTTAGTGTACTTCAATTGAACTTTTGCCACAATGAAAAAAAAAACAGTTCTGTGACTGAGTTTGAGTTTGAAAAAAAAAAAGTTTAGCTTAATGAGAATTAACAGAATTAGTTAGTTAGTTTTTTCTTTGAATAATCTAGAAAACTAAAAAATGAATAACTGGTCTAGAAAGTTAGTAAGTGAACCTTTATTTTATCAAATGGTCATTTATGTTTATCAAATCAGAATGTATTAAATAGGCAGTTGGGATAGGTTCTAGCCACCTCTGTAACCCTAAGTATGTGATTAAGAAAATGGATGGATGGATGGATGGATGGCTCAGGTCTAAGGCAATAAAGGGAGTTCTTTTAAATGATCAGTAACCTGCCCATAAAGCTGTATAACATACACACACAGCAAAGTGAATAAGACATTGCGCTATATATGCACAGCATGTTCCAAGGATGTTCAAGGTGATAGCCAGAGTCCCATTCAGCCAGTTCAAATGAATCCTTCCATGACCGATCCAGAGACCTTACAGAAACAATGAGAACTGCCAGTCAGGCTTGAAGTAATTCCTCTGTCATCTCCACTGTCCCTTTATGTTTAAGTGAGAGCAGTGGAGTGAATTTGTCTAACACTATTCAAAGGAGTTCAAAAGATGCTGTATGCTTGGACGCACACATGCAAGTGCACACTTAGCTGATGGCTTATCAACCTTATCTAGAAAAGAGGGGCTGAGTTGAGAGGCCCATTGGGACGGACAGGGTTTAAAGAAGCATAGATCTCCCTGGAACTGCAAAGCTTTCCCTTTCTGTTTATGTCATGGGGGGAGAGAAAGTAAGAAGAGAGAAGAAGCAGGAAGACAAGCTGACAAAGAAGGACACAGCAGAAGAAGAAAGGGAGAACCGAATGCAGCAGAAATAGATAAATGGGCAGGGTAAAGACAGGTAGGTAAAGTGAAGGAGATAGGATGACAGCAGTGAGGAGAGATGGCTTTAGACCTGCACTACAAAGAAAAGTCAAGAAAACAGCGCATGTTACGTGCAAATGGATCAAAGGGTAAAACTGGGTACTTCCCTTTCTAGGAATCAGACTTTATTCTTCCATCCCTCCCTTGTGTCTGGAACTCAATCTCCTTCTTCCATCCTTGGTATCTCTACCACATTTTAGTTCCCATTTTTTTATCTGCAGCTGTCCATCCTTCCTTGGTGTATGTAGGTAAACTACTTTAATTTCATGCATCGGACCGTGAACACAGTGAAGTAACTGGGGTCAGTCACATCAGGTTGTCACTCACTCACAGTAGGAAATTTGGTTGACCTGATTAGTACAGATATTCTTTGAAAATTACAGAAATCAAAGCATGAAAGCCACAATACAATGGCATTCCAGTGGTGTGCTGTAATTGGCTGCATCTCTGTGTTTAAATATTTAGGAGTTGAAGTTATGGCTAGTGTGGCAAAGTGTTTACACTACAACAAACAAATCTGACAGTCTTTAAATCTGAATTTAGGCTTGTTTAAAAAGAGTTAAAATATGTATTGAATATCTTTATATAGTACATTTCTTGGTCCTTTATAACCAGTCTATTGGCTAATTGGTAAAAACAAACTTTAGATAAATAAAGCCGAGCAATGACATACTGTATCTCTTCTGCTGTTACACAATATTTTACCATAATACTCATTTTAATTGTAGTGGGAAGTGTTCAGCAAAGGTTTAGTACAAGTTTTACACCATTATGCAACAAACTAAAGAACAAGCCCCCCAAAAAGATGAGATAACAAAATTTATTGTAAATAGTAATAATAAGCCATTTCTTACACAAATCTCACAATCCTGCTGCACCATAAATGACCGACATTATGTGGGTACCGTATGCAATGATATATATTTTTGTTAAAACATTTTTTTGAATTATAATAAGAATATGCCGTTTCATATTGATACTTTGAGATGTTCCAAAAAAGGCCTGTTAGTAAGCTCTCAAACTCTTTGTACGATGATATCACTGCATAGCTAAAACCCCATGACCATAAACGTTGTCGATGACATCATGCTTATTCCATCCAAACCTTGAGCTGCAAATATCTCAAAATGATATCTGAGCACCTGGAGGGAGACACATCTGCTTTTCCAGAGTACCTTGTGATAGCAAACAACTCTTCAGACATTCCAGAGGGCAGCACTGAAAGAATTATTTCTGATTTTCTGAGTCATCGCAGAGCAGTGAGGAGGTTTTAGGAAGAATGTATCAGTACAGCCCTGGCTGCCGCTCCTCTATTACTCACTGTGTCCTGTTGGCAGGGGCTCAAAAGACAATCCTTAGACTGGGGCTGAGGTCAGAAACAGGCAGGAAAAACTTTGCAGTGCATACTCTTAGTTTCCCTGTTTTCTCTATCAAACTCCAGTACAACGCATACAGGCAATACTTTATCTTACAGTAAAGCCTCTCTCCCCACTCACATGCTCACACAGCTTGACGTCCTTCATCACTACTGCTAACTGTGTGATATCTGGGGTATGAAGCATGTGATTCCATCTGATCAATGGGAGAAGGTGACACCACATACTGACGCTTGCTCTATGTGTTAGCACAAATGAAAGACAAGCAGCCATAAAAGGAGCTGTATTCCTTTGCCTCAGATCTAAGCTCATTAATTATCTGTTTTTGCCATTTTCTTTCTTTCCATATCCACAATCACAGTTCCTATTTTTTGCTTTGCTATTGATGAGCTTCTGTTTCACCATCCTCTGTCATATGCTATATATCTACCAGGGGTAAAATGAATAAGAGTAAGAAATGATGGCATTATGCATGAAAGATGTAATTAAATATTCAGCATATTTATATATAGACTGTGAGAAATTATTGTGGATCAATTCTGACCAACTCTCTTATTTTGCATGTGCCCTCAGCCCATGTTTTCAGTCACACCCAGCCTTGCAACCAATGCCAATGCTGCTGCAGCAGCAGCTGCTGCGTTTAACCCCTACCTTGGCCCTGTGTCGCCCGGCCTGATGCCTGCTGACATCTTGCCCAGTGCCCCTGTACTGGTCACCAGCAACCCCAGTGTTCCCATACCTGCTGCTGCTGCTGCTGCCGCTGCACAGAAACTCATGAGGACAGACAGACTGGAGGTGAGGAACACAAACATTTATACACAGAATAAGTGCGGGAAAAATATAACCACATCAGGAGGATTTGCATAATTATTTTGTGATTTCCTTGCCACTCCCAGATTATAAAAACAGATTAACCAAACTCTAGTAAATGCTGCATCCAGCAAGTACCTTTTTCACACCTTTACAAACAGAGCAGCTTTTCAGATGTGGGCTGTGTCTGTTGAATATTAAAGACATAGGTTAAGAAGCCTCAACAGTTTCTGTTTACAGACTTGTTTGTAGACTTGTGTATGTACACTGTTTCTGTTACAGCAACTACATCCCATTACCATAATACAGTTATTACTCAGACTTAAGCAAGAGAAAGAGATGTTAATGAAAGTATTCACAAACATTACCAATGTTGGCTCGATAGGAAGGAGATAACTTTGTCTGGCACAAGCTCAAGTTATAATGTACATATGCCATTTTCAGAAAAATCTTTACTTCTTCTCGGAAAGCAGTTAGTTATTTGAAACCTGATGAGTGCCCCTCCTCCAGCTGTGTTCAGATAATCATTAATTGGACAGTAAGTCAATCTCATCCATTATGTAGCCCCACCCGAGAAACAGTGGCAGCGGAATAATGGAGAAATCGTTGGAGGCAGGCAGGAGGCGTGCAAGAATGTAGGAAGGTTACATTTAAGATGTAATGTTGGGTAGCTAGGTAATTAATGGGGGTGAGGCTGAGTGAGTCTCTGGACCAAGTGAATGAGTGGACAACATGCAGAGCGACGGAATGGGTCACTGACAGGAAAGAGAGATGGAGGTGGAAGATAGGAAATCAATTTGTAGACCTGTTGTGGTCATCAGGGGAGGGGTTGAAGCAGGCAGAGACAGAGATACCAGAAACAAAGGAAAGGGCACTGACTGAATTTTATAGAGGAGTTAGAAGAAGTCATGCTGTAGAGGTCGAGGATAAGTGGAGGCAAGACTTTCTTAGTAGGAGAACATGCAGCTCTTGATTCAGACTAAGGATTAAAACGATTTGTCCTGCAAAAGATCGATAGCAAAAGGATATGAAACATTTATTAACCAAATGCAGTAATACTCTGCTCATTCCACTGTTTTCCTTCTAGGTTTAGAGGCCTGTTGGTCAACAGTATCTATGGTGGTCAGGCTGCGTGCATGGGTGAAGCTTTTTGATGAAGAGATTTCATATCCTAGTTTCTTAATTTGAAAGGAACTAGGTTTGCTAAAAATATCCTAGAGAAAGGGGCCAGTCATATTTCAGTTTCCAGTGTGTGTCATTCAAAATAAACATAGCTGGAATTCTGTGGAGCGACACACATACCGCTCAGTAGATATGTTACAGACTGTTTCCTTGAAGCAGTGAGAAATTTCTATTTTAGAAGACAATGTCCCAGACAGTTTTCCTGAGAAAATATTCTCCAGAAGTCTCTCTGTCTCTTCCTCATATATGGCATACTGCAACATCTCAGCATGCATAAAGTCATATGTTGCTTACCTGCAACCATGGTGATGTAAGTGGCTCACGGGGCTAGTTACCATAGGGACAGAAATATGATTAGCAGACCCTTTATTTGTTTGTCCAACTAAGCACTTTCAGTGGTTTAGCTTCCTCTAAATAATTTATCACTATAAAGACAAACACTAGTCCACACCTGGTCCTGAGAACATCAAATTCCTATCATTCAGTCCTCTCATATTTTTTTTTTTCCTATCGCAGCCACATACACCTCATCACCAAAGGCTCTCACTCTCTCCTTGGTCACCATCTATCTGTCTTTTTACTCTATATTCGTCAACCACGCTTACATGTTCCTTCTCTCGCAAGTTTCCTCCCGCCCTCACTCGCCTCTACAACATCTGCCTGACAACAAGGCAGTCTCACCTTTTTAAAAATAAGACCAGTAACAGTAGTAGTAGTTAGCAGTGATGCGGTGGTGTGAACATGTAGGCATACGTATTTGAATAAAGGAGAGGTACCTACGAGAAACAAGAGACAGACAAAGACAGAGAAACGCCACTCACAGCAGTCAGTGAATGTGGATGATGAGCTGTCATGACTGGAGACAGAGCAGTTTGCAGATAACGGTGCTGGTGGCCTTTTGTCTGGCAGCCGGTCCACCACAAATCAAATCCTTTATGCACGCAGACAGGGAGACTGGTAAACAGACTTGGTAAATGGCTTGTTCTATCACAGTAACTGATAGATCAATACAACGCACCATGAAATTGCATTTTTTTTGGTGGAGGATTCTATCTTGAATGCAGTTCAGACTCAACAGACTGATGGTGTGCAAGCAGAGATCTGAAGTTAGCACAAGGCTCTTTAAGTGTAAGAATGAAAAAAAATGGTGCTTTATAATATATATATATATGTACACCCACCTTGTGTGTGCGCGTGTATGTTTGCTAATGTGTGCCAGCGGGCCGATGATTACATCAGCTACAGCCTCCCTTGAGGGTAAACAGTTTCATATTTCCCATGAGCCTCATTGAGCCTGTACATTGAGATTGAAGCTGTCATTTTCCCAGTTGTTCATGCAGGTGCTGCCCCCTTCTGTCACACTCAGGAAGAACAACAACACTTCTCATTTGTATAATGGATGAATACTGTATGATTAATGAGTCTGTAAACGCTGGTTAGGATCTGTTCTGCTTATCAATCAACATTAATGGCTGAACCCATCATTAAGATCAGTTACCTTGTCTGATACCTTCTGAAATGACTGAGCAGATTGATTACTTTATCAAATGACGCAAAGTCACCAGTAACTTCATAACTTGTGTGTCCAACTGAGTGTGTGTGTGTGTGTGTGTTAGGTTTATGATCAAATTCTTACTATTGCCCCAGGTATGCCGGGAATATCAGCGAGGTAACTGCACACGTGGGGAGAACGACTGTCGCTTTGCCCATCCTGCAGATAGCACCATGATCGACACCAACGACAACACAGTCACTGTGTGTATGGACTACATAAAGGGCCGTTGCTCGAGGGAGAAGTGCAAGTATTTTCACCCTCCGGCTCACCTGCAGGCCAAAATCAAAGCCGCCCAACACCAAGTCAACCAAGCTGCAGCTGCTGCAGCCATGGTAGGTATCTGTACACACATTACAGCTCCAAAAGCAGCTCAAACTAAGAAACATAAAGTCTGTTATAATATCACAATCCACTGCTAAAAATTAAAATGAAATGTAATGTACATTACAGTTTAAAATGTATCGTTTTTCCAAAAATAGTGGACATAGTGGCTTAATTTTTACAATAAACATGACCTGGGTAATTCTATTTGAGTTTGGAGCACAGACATCACACCACAAATACTTTTATTTGGAGATAATTTTCTTTGTACTGACAGAGTTGCTTGAGCCAGTACCTTTTATCCTGTGCTTTTAGTTAACCTTTAGTCTCCATTGTGCTTCTGCAGCTCTGATGCAGTATACCCTAAAAAGATACAGATGTATCTTGTGTCAGTGTGTGCTTTATTAGTAGCAGTAGTAATCATACTAGTATGTGACTGAGCCTTCTGCTCCCCTCCCCTGCTCCTCCTTGTTTTGCTGCTTTGTTAGTTTTACATTTTGCTTTTTCACAGTCAATAGGTGTGTTAGATTTTTTTGCTGAGAAGAGAACTGTGTAGACTGCGTCTTATTTTGATCTTGTTTCCACAATGCAGTCATCACTTTCTCTAAAGAGACAGAAAAAGGTCGTGCTCTGCCAAGTACTGTACAGTAGATGACATTGTGCATCAGGTAATTCACAAATAAGGATCAACTTGATTTCAGTTAAATTCATGTCCAGTCTTATCTTTACCCAATAAAATGTGGTAACCTCCTGTATTTTGCTTTTATGGCAATTAAAATGACAATTAATCCAAATCTATAGGCAGTGTTAATTATTAAAATTACATTGTGCCGATAGATTTAGACTAAATTATCTTTATCTGCTTTTTTTTCTTTTATTCCAACTAGCCTGCGGCGCTTTTTCAAATTCTTCATTCTCTATTTAGTAGTGAGTCGAACAAGTAAGTTATGTACGGGCGATGTGTTGAACGTGACACGTGAAACAAGCTTAAATGCAGGGGGAACAGATATAGAAGACGTCAATAAAATGACTGAGTAAAAAGTAAATTTAGATGTATGAGATAAAATTGAAGTAACTAAAATAGTAATTTAGTATAATTCAATTCAATTCAATTTAATTTTCAATTCAATTTCATTTATATAGTGCCAAATCACAACAACAGTCGCCTCAAGGCGCTTTATATTGTAAGGTAAAAACCCTAAGTATAAGAGTAATAAAATAGTAATAATAGTAAAAAAAAAATCATAAATCAAGTCAACGACTAAAGAAAATGCAGGAACAGGAGAATCACATAGATACAGGAGATTGCAGTCATTGTTTAAGAGCTGGAACCTTAAAGGTGGCCTAGGATCAGGGTTCAGGATCATGATAACCGGATAACAGGACAGTTGCTATAGGCCAGTCACGACAGGCTTTAAGAAAGCAGAGCTTCTGGAGCAGAGGGCAGGATCATATTAGATAATACTTATAGTGTATTTCAAATTAATGTATTTCACCAAAGCTTATTCATTGGCTAATAATCTTTTCTGGACCAGAACACTATTCCAATTTTCATATTCATGCAAAATAAAAAACTCCTTCTGACATTAAAGTTTGCCAAGGGCCGTAATTCTTTTCAGTAACCCTGAAGCCATTAATGTGCATGCACAAGTCTTGTAATTGTTGTATATTGCATTCCAATGATTCGTTTTTGTTTGTTTGTTTTTTTTGTTTTGTTTTTTTTTCTCACCAACCCACACTGCACTGCTGCCCCCATGATGCACCTTCGCTTGCTGGTTTATGTTAATGCGCTTGAACCCCATTGGCCCATTGCCATCATGTGCTCGCTGCCTGCTAATTAAGACTCAGTCGGCT
>VUQS01000995.1:32706-44395 GCA_015108495.1 Heterochromis multidens | reverse complement strand
GATTATCAGTGGTCTTGTATGTCTTCCATTTTCTAATAATTGCTCCCACAGTTGATTTCTTCACACCAAGCTGCTTACCTATTGCAGATTCAGTCTTCCCAGCCTGGTGCAGGTCTACAATTTTGTTTCTGGTGTCCTTTGACAGCTCTTTGGTCTTGGCCATAGTGGAGTTTGGAGTGTGACTGTTTGAGGTTGTGGACAGGTGTCTTTTATACTGATAACGAGTTCGAACAGGTGCCATCAATACAGGTGATGACTGGAGGACAGAGGAGCCTCTTACAGAAGAAGTTACAGGTCTGTGAGAGCCAGAAATCTTGCTTGTTTGTAGGTGACCAAATACTTATTTTCCACCATAATTTGCCAATAAATTCTTTAAAAATCAGACAATGTGATTTTCTGGATTTTTTTTTCTCATTTTGTCTCTCATAGTTGAGGTATACCTATGATGAAAATTACAGGCCTCTCTCATCTTTTTAAGTGGGAGAACTTGCACAATTGGTGGCTGACTAAATACTTTTTTGCCCCACTGTATATCATGACTAATGTACTGTTATGGTTATTTATATTATTTATATGCTTTCTTTATTTTGTAGCGTTGTTTTAACCTGATGGACAGAGGCTTTGTATTCAAGCAGATCAACAACTATATCAACTGTTTCGTGCCTGGAGACCCAAAGGTGCACTGACACTACATAGAACAGCCACCTTCATAGAAAGAAGCTGCATAACAGCTTATTTATGAAGCATTAAATCATAAACCAAAGACTTATAATCAGTCGTATTCCTCACAGAGGTGCTCTTTGTTGTACTAAAGGTGCCTTACTGGTCTTTGTTGATTCTAAATGCAGACGCTGTTTGAGTTCAAGTTTGAGTTTCTGCGAGTTGTGTGCAACCACGAACACTACGTCCCCTTAAACCTGCCCATGCCATTTGGAAAGGGAAGGATTTTGAGATTTCAAGGTGAGAAAGTAGTACTAACCATAATGGCAGCTAAAGTGTTCATGATTTGTGTTCTTGCATTGCCTGCATATAAAATGCTTACTGTTGAAGGGCAGCAGTACAACAGTAGTTCATGAATTGTCTCTTTTTTTAGGTTTTAAAATACAAAATAAGGCAGTTGTACCCATAGGATCACATACTGCATTTATGGTGAAACAGCAACTAATACAGCTTTTTAGAACTAATAATATTGTCATTCAACGGACTTTCTTTTGCTTTAAAAGTCTTTGAATTTTTACACAGTGTACTTTGTTTCTTTTGTGTTTTTCCTCAATTAGCCTCATTATCTCCATGTAATACTGTGGAGTCACGTGATACTCCAGTAGGTAGGTGGAAGGTGTCGTGACTTCATGCTGATCATTTATCTGTGACCAGAAAGTTTCAAATTTCCTCTAAAATCTGAACCCTGTCAGTTCTTTAAGCTTTCCTGCAAACTGGTTTATGTGGCATTTTAGCTTATGATCTTGTCAGATTAGACGGTTTATCACTTGTCATCATCATCAGGTGTGGGCGATTAGGTGTGCTTGTAGTTTTTTTTTTTGTTTTTTTTTTCTTTTTCCCCCTCTCTCTCTTGAACTGGTTTGGGGGTTTATGACTATGATGAAAATACTATTTTCTGTCATTCCTGAGAAATCAGATATCTTTTTAAGTCTTGTATGCTTGAAATGCAGGTTTTAAAAAGATAGTAGTAGTAGACAAAAATTTGCCTGAATAAAGTCATTTTGGGAATCTTTATGCGTGTGATTTGGGATTTCTTTACTTGTCTTAAATGCTGCTGGTAAACATCTGTGAACAGCTGCTGTTCAATCACTTTAATACCATGTTCGTCTTTTCACAGCAATGTTTGTTTGCTGATGTACAACAGCAGCTCAGCCGCAGTGTGAATCTGTCAGACATGAAAGTTTAATCTTTTCTGTTTGTTTTCTCCTCATATAGACTGTTTGATGATGTTTATAAGAATCATCTGCCTATAAGAGAAAACATACCCCATGTTTGCTCGGTTTTAATGCTGGCTGCAGTAGCTATACTCAAAATGTTTGTATTGTTTTCTGATTGTCACTGTGTCAGATTAAGTGAGAAATTTGGGTTTCTTTGTGACTTCGCCTCCTTTCACACGCTTCATCTACTTCTCCTCTCAGTCACTCCTAATCTCCTCATCATCACATTTATCCCTACAGACCTCCAGCTGGATTACTCGCTGACGGATGACTTCTGTAAGAACCACTTCCTGGTCGGACTGCTGCTCAGGGAGGTCAGTGCAGCTCTGCAAGAGTTCAGGGAGATTCGTCAGGTTGCCATCCAAGTGCTGAAGAGCCTCATGATGAAGCATGCGTTTGATGACCGCTATGTCTCAAAAGTAAGCAGTACATTCACACCTCTGTCCCTGCCTTTATGTGTGTGTGTGTGTGTGTGTTGTGTGTGTGTGTGATGTATGTGATATTGAGACATTCCTTTAAATTATTCATTTGTTTTTCAGAGCCAGCAGGCCAGGTTAGTCACCCTGTACTTGCCCTTGTTTGGTCTGCTCCAAGAAAACGTCACCAGGCTAAATGTGAAAGAAGTGTCCCCGTTCACCGTCAACAACTGCACCAGTGTAAGGGAGCCACCTAGTGTTTTTTTCTAAGTATTGACATCTTTTTGTATTTAACTTCTCTTCTTATATCTAATATACTTAAAAACTTTACTGTACAACACAAAGAGAAAGGGGAAAGTAGTGATACAGTCTAAAAAAGGAGACGTTGAGGGTTCAATAGCAGTCTTAAATGAAAAGTTATCAAAAGTTATCCTATGTTCCATTGTTTAATTTCATGTACAGATATTCCAAGAAAAACACAATATATGTGCCTATATAGGGACAAATTTAGTGCAATAGACAGTATTATAGCTCAGAATACCACAAAGGTACAGATTACAGCACTGTCTATACTTAGACTCTTGGTTAAGATAGAAAAAAATGATTTCAGCGAATGTGTTATTTAGTCAGTAGTAGACAATAATAAAATAACACCAAGAATATGAACCAAGGAAAAGGGACCATTATACACTCACTGGCCGCTTTTTAAGCTACACCTTGCCTAGTGTCAGTATCAGCTTTTTTCCTTCAAAACTGCCCTAATTCTTTGTGCCACAGAGTCAGCAGGGTGCTGCAAACATTACTCAGAGATTTTAGTAGCATCACACATTTGCTGCACATTTGTCAGCTGCACATCCATGATGTGAATCTCCTGTTCCACCACATCCCAAAGGTGCTCTATTGGATTATGATCTGGTGACTGTGGAGGCCATTTGAGTACAGTGAACTCACTGTCATGTTCAAGAAACCAGTTTGAGATAATTTGAGTTAGTGACATGGTACAGTGCTAGAAGATGGGTACACTGTGGTCATAAATGGATGGACCTAATGCTTACTTTGTACTAAGGGGCCCATAGTGTGCCAATAAAATATCCCCCACACCATTACACCACCACTAGCAGCCTGAACCATTGATAAAAGGCAGGATGGATCCATGCTTTAATGTTGTTTATGCCAAAATCTGACCGAATGTTTCAGCAGAAACTGAGACTCATCAGGCCAGGCAATGTTTAACCAATCTTATATTGTCCAATTTTGGTGAGTTTTTGTGAATTGAAGCCTCAGTTTTCTGTTCTTAGCTGACAGGAGTTGCAGTGTGGTCTTCTGCTGTTGTAGCCCATCTGCTTCAAGGTTGGACATGTTGTGCATTCAGAGATGCTCTTCTGCTTAACTTAGTTGTAACAAGTGGTTATTTGAGTTACTGTTCCCTTCCTATCAGCTCCAAGCAGTCTGGTTATTCTCCTCTGACATTCTCACATCAACAAGGCATTTTAACCCGAAGAATTGCCACTCACTGGATATTTTCTCTTTTTCGAACCATTCTATATGAACCCTAGAGATGATTGTGTGGGAAAATCCCAGTAGATCAGCAATTTTTGAAATACTCAGACCAGCTTGTCTGGCACCAACAACCATGGCACGTTCAAAGTCACTTAAATCACCTTTCTTCCCCATTCTCATGCTCAGTTTGAACTTCAGCAGGTCGTCTTGACCATGTCTACATGCCTAAATGCACAGAGTTGCTGCCTTGCGATTGGCCAATTAAATATTTACGTTAAAGAGCAATTGAGCAGGTGTGCTCAATAAAGAGGCTGGTGAGTGTATACAGCTTGTTCTGTTAAATACACAGTTAGTATATTTAACCTTAACAAACTTTATTAAAACCCTCAGGCCATCTACTAAAGCTGGCAAGAAATGAACTTTATATTTATCCACATACTGTATCCATTTGATGTTTCAGTAATATTATGTCTTTTTTCATATGCATTAAGGATTTAAATTGTGATTCTTTGTAAGCTCCAGTCCATATTAAATTGTTTAAATCTGAATTTTGTCAACTAACATAAGATTGCAGCCCTTTATTTGGGGTAAATTCCACCTCATACATAGACAATACACAATAAATATTACTTGTGTGCTTTTAATCAGAGATTTTGGAGCTGTCTACTGAGTTAATTTTCATAAACACACAAAAAAAGAAAACACAGCTTTTTATGTGGGTTTGATTCATTATTATTTATTTTTCATGCAGAATGGAAGAGATGATTCTCTCCTTACCAACACTTTGATGACACCTCCCAGGTCCAGCACCTTTCTGGACACCGGCTTTCACAAAGATGTTTTTGGAGCCATCTCTGGCACCGGTAAATGATAAGACATTCTTTTTTTTTTTTTTTCAGGTTATTTTATTTTTATTGTATAAAACAGCTCATTATTATTTATTTATACAGCTTCACCTCATGCAGCGTCCACCCCCAACATTAACTCTGTGCGCCACGCAGACTCTCGTGGATCACTCATCAGCACTGATTCTGGGAACAGCCTGCCTGAGAGGAACAATGACAAGGGCAATTCTCTTGACAAGGTATATGACAGAAGGAGCTTTGAAATTCCTGTAAAGTCTTTTTGTACATTTATTAGAAATTACATTTAGACTTTCCGTGACACGTATGTCTAGCATCTATTTCACAATGGCACTTCAGGTATATGAGACATCCCCTTATTATGGGAAAAATTGCCATAGAAAGTCACTCTTTGTTAACTTTGTGCCATTAAATCCCCACCCTCACTGTATGGCTGGCCGTGGCAGACGGAGATGTTTGTACGGAGACACTCTGTCAATGCCCTGCAATTCTTTACGGAGACTGAGGAGTCCACGCTCTCTGTGCGCTCCAAGCGTGTCACCATGGACTTCTCCCTGCTCACTGTCCCCAGTGTGCCAGAGAGTGCCCTGCAGTCCAGCAGTTCACTTCAAGTATAAAACGCCTCCTTCCTTCACACAGTCCCTCCTAGGAGTGTCCCATCTGGGAATGATAGTGTGTGTGTGTTGGTGCCCTAAACTCTAAGCCTTTACTTTGCCAGGAGATTGTCAGGCTGTGTCCTGTTTATTCTCTGTTGCTGTAAAGCAGACGTGTTTTACCTCAGGGCCTCACGGGGTTTGGTGCTTTTCTTGTTCCAGATGGTGATAAGCATGCATGCTTTTGATTTCCTGTCACTCGTGCTGTGTGATTTCTTGTCTCTCTCTGATAAACAGCCTTAAACTAAATCTGAGAAGATTTAAACACAAGCGACTGGATTTTTGTTGTTATGTTTCATCCACTGTTGGAACTGCTTGTGTTTCTGGTGTGCAGCAGCTAGTTTATTTACCTGCTAAGGGGGCAAAGGTATTAGCAACTCAAGAATAACTCTGCTTTAGCTCAAGCTCAAAAAGTGTACCAGACTTTGAAGTTCACGTCAGCCTTTTCAGACTAATTTTAGCCTTTAAAAATCCAAAGCAACAGCATCATGCTTTCCATGAAGTCATCTCCAGCTAGTTTCATAGTCTAGACTAACTGCTGGCAAAGGAACGTGCTTGGTATATAGCCAACTTCTTGCTGTGGTAAAGCTGCTGCTCCACTGCTTTGGTTCTGTTTTCTCCCTGTTGAGTGCCTCAGCTGGGGGAAAAAACTCCTGCAACATCTGGATGAATGATTTCACTACAGTGTAGTTCCTTGGCCTTCAGAAAACCTCATACATAAGTATTTGGACGGTGATACAGTTTTTGTAGTTTTGCCTCTGTACACCTCCACAGTGAGTTTTAAATGAAAGAATCAAGATGTGATAAAAGTGCAGACTTTCAGATTTAATTAAAGGGGTTTAACAAAAGTATTGCATTACCATTTAAGAAAAAGTAGTTGGACAATTGACTGACAAGCACTTTAATGACCAGGTAAGGTCTATTTCCTCATTATTCCATGACAAAGTAAGCAGATAAAAGATCTGGAGTGTTTAACTTGTATTTGGTAGCTTTTCACTGGAACTCTCAATATTAGGTTACAAAGGGATGTTGATTCAAGTGAAGGTGGCCATTGTTAAGCTGAAAAACCAAAATAAATCTATCAGAAAGATAGCAAAACCTATAGGAGTAGCCATAATATCCAATTTATCTCATTCTTAAGAAAAAAGGTAATGCACTGGCTGTCTCAGCAACACCAAAAGGCATGAAAAATAAAAATCTTTTGGGAACATGAAACCGAGATCATTGTACCAGATGGGAAGAGAAAAGTATGGAGAAGGAGAGAAACAGCTCATGATCTGAAGCATATCTTGTCTTGTTTTGATTCCTTCTGCAGAGCAAGTGAGCAGTACACCAGTCTACTCCAGGCTTTTCAGTGATAGGCGAGGGCTTAAATCTCTGCAACCATAGCAGACCATAGCAGACCTTTGCTAGAAGTAGCAGGATGAATTCTGAAGTGTACAGGGCTATACTCTCTGCTCAGATTCAGCCAAATTCTGCAAAACTGATCAGACAGCACTTCACAGTGCAAATGGATAATGACCCAAAGCATACTGCAAAAAGTATTCTCACGGCAAAGAAATTGTATATTCTTCAGTGACCATATGACTATCTCAACCCAGCAGAGCATGCTTTTCAGTTACTGAAGACAAAACTGAAGGCAGTGGGACCCACAAACAAGTGCCAACTGACAGTGACTGCACTCAAGGCCTGACAGAGCATTAAGAATGAGGAAACACAGCATTTGGTGATGTCCGTGGTTTCTAGACTTAAGACAGTCATTGGCTGCAAAGGATTTTACAGTATTAAAACAGTCCTTATGTTTAGTTATGTTAGTTTGCCCAAGTGCTTTTGGGCCTCTGAAAATGGGGGATTATGTATAAAAATGGCTCCAATTCCTAAATGGTTAATGCAATACTTTAGTTAAATCCCTTGAATTAAAGCTGAAAAACTGCACTTCAGTCACATCTTGATTGTTTAAATTAAAATCCGCTGTGGTGAAAGACTGGGGAAATTACAAAAACTGTATAATTGTTCAAATACTTACGGCCCGCATCACACGGTTTTTCCTGCATAGAAATTTTAAGCCAGAGCCAAAGAAGAAAATCCTCAATTTTATATTAAATTGTTGTGTTAAACTTAAATGTTGATTGCTATTTATCAAATAGTCAGAAATACATTGATGTTGTCAAATAAGCCAACACAGATTCACTGTTTTTGACATTGCTGTGGTAAGTCTCTATCTTTCTGGCAAGCCTCAAATAAACTGACTAGTTTTTCAAATGGTACTTAGGTTTAAGGAGCTAGAGCCAAGACATTGGTAGGGTTATATATTTTTCTGTCCGTGCCTGATTGTCTTTTTTGTCCCTCAGAACCAACCTGCCTCAAGCCTGGGAAGCCCCCTGCTGCGATGTGATAAACTGGACCAGGCAGAGATCAAGAGCCTCCTCATGTGTTTCTTACATGTGCTCAAAAGCATGTCTGAGGGTAAACTCTCATCTCTATGGCAGTTCATGCTTTTCGAGCCCACTTTAATGTCTACATCCCATTTTAAAAAAAGAAAAAACAAAGCACAGTGTCCATGTCTGTCTCTTCCAGATGCTCTGTTCACATACTGGAACAAGGCATCATCTGCTGACCTGATGGACTTCTTCACTTTAGTCGAGTAAGAATAACAGAATAACCAGCTATTAGAAGCATTGCTGAAAAACATATAGCGACTGATTTTTCTACCTACTTTCCATCTCTCAGAGTGTGCCTCCATCAGTTCAGATACATGGGAAAGAGATACATTGCAAGGTAATGTTGCTGTCACCCATAAAGGATTTCAGGCTTCTCAGCACTTGCATATTATGAGAAGACAAATCAGCATAAGTTGTCCGTTAGGTTTTATACAGTTTGTGAGGATGCAGCTATTTGTTGTCTGTATTTTAAATCATCCAGGCTAAGCCATCATGTTTCTTACTGTTGATGGGTGTAACTGTACTGTATGTTCAGCCCAGTTATTTTGATCAGAGTACACACACTGTACTTTTAATCACTGTTGGGAACTGGCCTCAACTCCCAGAGGGCTTTACGTATTCACTCTCTCTAACCTCCCACCACTGTTTCTGTCTCTATTCACTGAAAATGCTGGCAAGTTTAACATAATGAAATAAAACCTGGCTCCTGCCCTCTCCTGCTTGGGTAAGCCTAAAGGTGAAACTGAGAGTAACTGCATGATAATTTCTCACCATTAAAAAAGTTGCAGTGCTGTGACACTTCCAACGCTCTAAATTCATCGCCTCTCACATTCTTACATGCATGGCTTCAGCTTAAACTCGGTGCATTAATGCTGCCACTACTGCTTTGATTATTCTAAGCTTTAAACTGCATGGCAAACATGCACTCATAACTTTACTTTCACCTTTAAGATCTCATAAATTGAAATCGCCCCTGGGGCATTTTAGTGCTAGTTGTAAAATTATGTATTATTCACCATAACCTGCAGCTTCATTAACTCATCCTGTTTCCTCATTAGGAACCAGGATGGGGCAGGACCTGTTGCACATGAGCGGAAGTCTCAGACTCTGCCTGTGTCCCGTAACAGGGCGGGAATGATGCATGCCCGCTTACAGCAGCTCAGCAGCCTGGATAACTCATACACATTTAACCACAGTAAGTGCCCCCATACTGTACCTCTCATCAAACATTCTCCATCAGAGGACCCTCGCCCTCCTCATCCCTCTCTTTCAACATCAGCCTCATCTTCTTCCTCATACTCTTGTCCCAGCCTGCTGTCAAAGAGGAAGTGCTTTAGAAGACGTGTGCATGATCAGTAAATTCAGTAAAACTGGGGTCACGGAAGCTGTGTGCAGCCTTCCATTGATTTTTGCCATAAGAGGTTAAGCTAGGTGGTGATCCTGTTAAATGGCATTATTTAATAATAAGTTTCTTTGTGTTTTCAGTGTAAGAAAGATTTCAAGTATTCTTGGCATATCTGTAGACCATGGTAAGAATGTACCAGGATGTTAGGACGATTGTTACTGGCTATGTTCGTTTGGTTGATTTAAGAGCATGCCTGTTTTAACAGAACATTGGCTTTCAAAACCTTCTCATCCCTTTGCCCAGTTCATCTGCTCTCAACTTTACATTTTTACATTTCACTCTGTGAAAGCAGCCCATGTGAAATATGAAGGGTTTTATTCCAAAAAATGTATATTTCATGAATTTCTTACAAAAATAAATAAATTAAAAAAAAAAACTAAAATGTTGACGTGCAAAAAAAAATATGCGCCTTGCCAACTTGTCACAATTTTCCCATAAAATTGAGTTTGTCCGATTATTTTGGCTTCAGTTTGGAATGAAACTCTTTTAGACAAAATAAAGCTTTCCATCTTTGATGCAGCGGCTTTGCCTTTAACGCTAAATTTTTGAGAGATATGACATGATATAACAAAGCGGTCATTTTGGAGAGGTTTTATAATGAGTGCACTGGTGGTGATTAAAAGAACTACAGCCTTTTCTTGTCTTTGTAGCCTATAGTCACTCAGATGCTGATGTGTTAAATCAGTCACTGCTGGAGGCCAACATTGCCACTGAAGTCTGCCTGACTGTCCTGGACACGCTCAGTATCTTCATTATGGGTTTCAAGGTACCAAACATATTTACTGTATTTTGTCTATTTACTTTGGCATAATTAACCTTGTTCTGCCCCATTATTGCGAAATAAGGGCTTATTTTTAAATGAGATGATCCTTTCTTACTCCGCAGACACAGCTGTGTGCTGACCACGGCCACAGTCCACTGATGAAGAAGGTGTTTGAAGTCCACCTCTGCTTCCTGCGGATCAATCAGTCAGAAACAGCCCTCAAGCAGGTCTTCACTTCACTGCGCACCTTCATTTACAAGGTGTGAAGGACTTGCTTGCCCTATTTAATAATTCTCTGTTTGTTAAGCCCTGAGATGACCACAGAAGCTGATGATTGATTTTTTTTTTTTTTTTGTATTCTCCACTCCTTAGTTCCCTTGCACGTTTTTTGAAGGGCGTGCAGATATGTGTGCTGCATTCTGCTATGAGATCTTGAAATGCTGTAACTCCAAGCTGAGCTCCATTCGCAGCGATGCAGCCCATCTGCTCTATTTTCTGATGAAGAGCAACTTTGACTACACGGGTCGCAAGTCCTTTGTCAGGACACATTTACAGGTGAGATAGTTGTTGTTGCAATAAAAACTTTTATATCTACCTTCCTTAACCCAAAAGTGTAATTTTATCACCTCACATAAGGGGACGGTTCCCCCAACATCAAGTATACATATTTTTTCTCTGACCTGTAGTATTTGCCTTCTCTGTTATAACTGCTGATCTTTTTTTCTTTAGGTTGTGATTGCTGTCAGTCAACTGATAGCAGATGTCATTGGTATAGGAAGTACCCGCTTCCAGCAGTCTCTGTCAATAATCAACAACTGTGCCAACAGTGATAAAACTATCAAGGTGAGGAACTCATGTGCAACAGCTTTTAACTTCATCCTGGTTCCACTGAAACAGGCAATTTAAAAAAAAAAAAAAATATGCCTGAACTTAATTATAAAATAAACAGTTAAAAACAAGTTTGCCTAAACTAACCTAACAATGATGTAGCTCACATTAGTGCATCCTCTTCAACAGAACACAGCTTTCCCATCAGATGTAAAGGACCTGACCAAGCGCATCAGAACAGTGTTAATGGCCACAGCACAGATGAAAGAGCATGAGAGAGATCCAGAGATGCTGGTGGACCTGCAGTACAGCCTTGCAAAGTCTTATGCCAGCACACCTGAGCTACGCAAGACCTGGCTTGACAGCATGGCCCGAATCCATGTGAAGAATGGAGACCTGTCTGAGGTCTGTGGTAAAAGTCTGTGTGCTCTCTATGGCTGAATGGCACTGGTTCTGATTTCTGTGTCTGATGTTAGGCCCAAGAATCTCAAACATCAGATAGAGAGTGAATTTACTTTATGTCAAAGCACCAGTGGCAGTTTGGCATGCAGCAAGGCCCACCAAAAAGTATTGCAAACTGTCCTGTTTACTGTGTGCTGCTTTTTCTAGTGCTACTGATTTGCAACATAATCGGTGCTATCATCTACCCATGTTTATCTGACCTGAGTTGTTTCTGCCATTCACAGGCAGCCATGTGCTATGTGCATGTTGCAGCGCTCGTGGCGGAATACCTGCGGAGAAAAGGTACTTCTGTATTCTCTGGTGAAAATGTTTCTCTTGCTTACCAGATAGCAGGCCTGTTGATTTTTCTTTTTTTTTCTTTTTTTTTTTTTTTTTTTATTTATTTTTTTTTTTTTTGGTTTTTATTTTTTTTTTCTTTTTT
>VUQS01000995.1:4447-32686 GCA_015108495.1 Heterochromis multidens | reverse complement strand
TTAGGGGGTTTTTGTTTTTTTTTTTTTTTTTTTTTTTTTTTTTTTTTTTTAAATAATGTCTGATCTTTCGGGTGTGTGCAGGCATGTTAAAGCAGGGCTGCTCAGCGTTTCGCGTTGTGACTCCAAACATCGACGAAGAAGCTGCGATGATGGAGGACGTCGGAATGCAGGACGTCCACTTTAATGAAGTACTTGGATCATTTGTGCTAAAAATGCAAAAAACAGAACAATGCTGTCTCTTTACTGTTCAAATGAACTAGCTAAGAATTGAAGTTTAAATCAGTGTTGTCAACTCATTTTAGCTTTTGGCCACATACTCCTCAGTTTGATCTAAATAGGCCATAAACTGACCTTTTAAAAACACCCCCAAATGCATTCTGAAAATGTTTTATAAAACGCACGAATAGTTTGAGATATCTTATGAAAAATGAGTTGAAGTCAATGATATGTCTCACTTGTTTCAACACCAACACATTTATATCACATAATAAGAGTCTAACAAATATTTAATATTAGGAAGTTTTCTCAAAATCATGACCCATCAGATTTGCTGGAGGAAAGAGGCACACTCACATACTCACATCTACAGCTGTTTTTATTTCTATTCTCTTTCATAATAAAGAAATAAGCAAAGAAGGCAACTGTTTTCTTTCAGTACGTCTTTTGGTTGTGTTAAAATGAGCTGCTGACACTTAAGCTGCATTTCTTATGCACTGTTTACCAACAGCTCTCCATCTCTGTTGTGCTCCTCCCACAGGATGTCTTAATGGAGCTTCTGGAGGAGTGTGCAGATGGGCTGTGGAAAGCTGAGCGTTACGAGCTCATCTCTGACATCTACAAGCTCATTATCCCCATTTATGAGAAGCGGAGGGACTTTGAGGTACAAACTCTCTTCGTCGGGTGTTTTATTCCCCCATAACACCTCTGTTCGATTCAGGCTAAATGTAGACAATAAGCATCTTCTGATTAAGTTGTATGACTCTGCACAGAAACTGGCTCACCTGTATGACACACTGCATCGAGCATACAGCAAGGTGACAGAGGTCATGCATACTGGCAAGAGGATGCTGGGCACGTACTTTAGAGTGGCTTTCTTTGGCCAGGTGAGTTCAACTCTCGCACAGCAGAGGCATATTCTGTCTTTCCTGTCACACACAGGCCTGTTTAATTGTTATTTTTCAACTATAACTTAACTCATTCACACTTGATTTCACTAAAGAAAACTTCCAACTTCTGTATGAAGCATGGGAGCTGCTGAGGAGTTGTGTTTTTTTTTGGTCTGATTATAATGTTGAAGAGCATGACCACATGCTGTGGTGTTTTCAGACCCACTCTAATACACCTCTCTGCTTTTTTAATCCTCTTTGAAGGCAGCGGTAAGTTATGCAGTAGACCCTGTGAGCCCTTGTGAGCGGCCTAAGTCTGTGTGTGACGTGGGTGTTGCTTTAATCCATTGTATTTCTCAGCCATAGTTTGCCGCTTCAAGTTACAGTAACAGGCACTCAACGCTGCTGCTTCTGTTTGGGAGAATGTGTTGCATGGCACTCATTCACTCATTTCAGTGTTTATGTTTTTGTGTTGCAGACATAGTTTGTCAAGTTTTAATACTTGAAATACTTGCTTTTGACTCTTATTTTTATTTTTTTTGTAAAGCTTTATGAATTATTTGTTGGGTGTGGTTGCTTTGTTTTTTTTAATAGATGTTATTAGAATTAGTATTAAATTTCTTCACAGTACAGGTGTTTATGGAATAACAGTAATTTCATTTTTTGTGTTGTCCACACCCCTGTAGCAGTACCAGTTTACTGACTCAGAGGCTGAGGTAAATCTATATGAAAGCCAACCTTTCAGTTGGAACTGCAGTGATGTTTTAGGCTGTGTTGTGCTCCTTTGCTAATGCAGTCAGTGCTGTTTCACGTGCATTGCTTATCTTTTAGCCCTTTAATTCCTCGTCTTTTCCAGCTTTAGTGTTGTCTTAATCTTAGCAAGAAACAGTTGAAGGGCTAATAACTGAAATCTCATTGGCATGGCTTCACCCACCTGTTCATCTGACTTTTTACCATTTAAGACAAATGACTAATACGCACTGACTGTGTGAAATTCATGTACCCACATCGGTCCTTTGGTGTCTCACATCAACAACCTAAGACTGGCTTTTTTGTAGTTTTTGTCTCTGTGCTTGGACATTAAATAGAGGGTTGTGGTTTTTTTGGAGTCTGCAAAATTGTCACATCTTTAAAAAAAAATAAAAATTGTCATGATTGTAATGACTCCCACTCACAACCCATGAATGGTTTTATGTGGTATTATTTTATTAGATAAACACTGCATTTTTATTTTTTTTCTGACAATTGAAAGTGTCTTGTTTTTATTTTATTTTATTTATTTATTTTAGGGCTTCTTTGAAGATGAAGATGGGAAGGAGTATATCTACAAAGAACCCAAATTTACCCCTCTGTCAGAGATTTCTCAGCGGCTCCTCAAGCTATACTCTGATAAGTTTGGTCAGGAAAATGTGAAGATGATTCAGGACTCTGGGCGGGTGAGACTTTTGTTAATTTATCATTTATTTAAATTTATTTGTTCATTTATTTTGCACAGGCTGATACCATTTTAAAACACATGCACTCTCTGCAGATCAACCCCAAAGACTTGGACTCTAAGTACGCATACATCCAAGTGACACATGTGACTCCATACCTGGAGGAGAAAGAGCTGGTCGACAGGAAAACAGACTTTGAAAAGAGCCACAACATCCGTCGATTTGTGTTTGAGATGCCTTTCACCATATCGGGCAAAAAGCAAGGCGGTGTGGAGGAGCAGTGCAAACGCAGGACTATACTTACCAGTAAATATCCTACTTACATTTATGTTGTAGTGGCACATAAATTAAACCGCCCTGACTGTCAGTCTTCAGGTTGTGTGTTGTTAGATCCTTCTTGCCTGAATAAACATCAGTGTTTTCAAAATACAATGATCTGAGAAATATCAGATAAACCTATTATCAGACTTCAGCAGGTTCCTCCCCAGAGTACAGGTTATGCAGGCGTTTCACAAATTAAGAAGCCCTGAAAAGAAGATTTTCAACTGATCTCTACGTGTAAAATAAGTCTACTTTAATCCCCTGATGTCCTAAAAGTTAGATACCTTTCTTTCCCATTTTCCTCTCAAACTGTTGGCTGCCTGCTATTAGTGGTTTGTTGACAGACAAGATCAAGTCTGGCTTGAACTGCACACTGCACACATGATTTTACCCATTATATTAGTCAACAGAACATTTCTGTGCATGAATGAAGATCTTGATTAGATTTTGAACATGTCAGCTGTTTGTCATGGAAATTCCATAATCCTAATCAGTGTTTTATTACTTTACATTGCAAAAGATTAAAAAGTTCAAGCACATCTTCTTATCTTTATTATGTGGCAGCTTTCATAGGCTGTACAGATCCTGAGCTGTAAAATTGAGAGAATCAGGTCAAGAACATCCATGTATAAACTATTCACCACTTCTGTCATTGTGTATCTTTACTACAGCCACACATTGTTTTCCGTACGTAAAGAAACGCATTGCAGTGATGTATCAACACCACACTGATCTGAGCCCTATCGAGGTTGCCATCGACGAGATGAGCAAGAAGGTAGCTGAGCTCAAACAGCTCTGCTCCGCCAGTGAAGTGGACATGATCCGTCTGCAGCTCAAACTGCAGGGCAGCATCAGTGTCCAGGTGCCTGCTTTAAATTCTGTCAAAAAGTAAAAACATGTACACACACCTGATAGAGTTATAACCTATATATATATAAAAAAATTTCACATCCTCCCTCAGGTAAACGCAGGACCTCTTGCGTATGCCAGAGCTTTTTTGGATGATGCATGTGCCAAGAAGTATCCTGATAACAAGGTCAAACAGTTGAAAGAGGTTTTCAGGTGAGATGTCAGTTACTTACAATATGTGTGTATCCAAAGACTGATCAGATCTCCCTTTAACACAATTTAATACTGCTTTTGCGAGCAGGCATTTTGTGGAGGCGTGTGGCCATGGCTTAGGTATTAATGAACGACTGATCAAAGAGGACCAGCAGGAGTACCACGACGAGATGAAAGCCAACTACAGAGAACTAGCCAGAGAGCTGTCCATCATCATGCACGAACAAGTAAGTACATTAGCTGTTGCTGAACTGAAGTAATAGTGTAATTACATTGAACATTGTTAATGCTATACCTGTAATCTGACTCTGAAATGGGTTTCAACAAGTAGATAGAGTGCCATTCATTGTATGATTGATGAAGTGATAATGGGCTCTTTGATAACATCATTCTCTGTTTTCTCTTTGTGCTGACATGAGCAGATATGATGGTAATGAAAGAAGAACAAGTGTGCAATAAAGACAGAGCTGGTAATTGTTGTCCAGTCAGATGTCTGATAGCTGTAGGATTTTTTTTTTTCCCCAAACTTTAAGAACTCTTGATGATACACAATTTCGTGATGTGCAGTTCATGTACACAGCACATTTTAGACTGTAACATAGACTGAAACATAAACATTAATAAGTCCTTATCCTCTATTCTAGTTTGCTAAATTTTCCTAATAATACAATTAGAAATGTTTATGGTCCAGATTTTTAAGGTATTATCAATTAGTTGATTGTTTTAGTCATCTGACCAGAAAATTGTAAAGTGTAAACCTTTGTAAACCTTTGCTTAGCAAAGGTTGGAACCAATAACATTAAATATATTTGAGCTCTATTGCAGCAATTTCAAAAATCAAAACTTAAAACACTCCTATTCTAACTATACTTGTTCCAGCAGCTGGCTACACCAACAATCACTAAAATTTTTTCTTTTTTCTTTTTCAATCAACTTTTTCTTCTGGCATGCTGACTTATTGTCTTGCATGTGTACACAATATGTACCATGTGTATGCATGTACATATATGTATGTACATTACATGTATTTGAATATGAATTAACAGTATGTACATGCATCAGATTGGAATGTGTGTGCTTTGGAAAATTAATTTACAGTCATTGTTATATATGCATACATGCACAAATTTGTTTATACTTTGAAACTTTGTTTTTGTGTGTTTTGTGAAATGTTTGTTTTTACCTAGTTTTTTGTGGTTTCATGTATGTGTTAAGCTTCCTGATTGGAAACACCTTAAAGAAATACATTTTGAAAAATTTGCCTTCCACCTGAGAAATGTCTTTTATATGTTTGGTTAATATACGGTTACAGCAAGCTTAACTTAGGACAAAACCTCAAAAATGTGGAAAAACTGCTTACTTGGCTCTGTTCAAAGCCAAGTAACAACCTGACATGTTGATGAGTGATCATTAGAAGTACTGATAGGCAGGTTTTGTCACCTTTTAGACAGAGGTAGCTGTTTCCCCCGTTCCCAGTCTTGGTCCCAAGCTAAGCTAACTGTGTTCTGGCTGTAGGTCTATGTTTACCAGACAGACATGAGAGGTAGTATCAGTGTCCTCATCAACTCTTAGCAAGAAAGCTAACTAGAGTACTATTAAAAATGAGCTTCACTTGCAATAACTGTTTGCTAAGACTGTCTGTTCTCCCCTACACACTTTTTTTTCCCCCAGATCATTCCCATGGAGGATGGCATGAAAAGCGTTCTCCCAGACTCACTTCACATCTTTAATGCCATCAGTGGCACACCAACCAGCACCACCATCCAGGGCATTCCCAGCTCATCCTCTGTGGTTTGATGCCAGCCTGGGTTAAACTCAGAGCTGCCTATACTTGCCAACCCAGGCATGCCAGTGATGCCATATTATCACTCCAGAACTTAATCCTGCTTCTCAGCCCAAAGAGAAACTGATGGAAGAACAGACAAGTCTCATTTTCTATTTTCTGTCTGGCCACCGAAGTCCAATATGAGCAAGGCACTGGACCTGTTTAACATAGAAAATGAGGCATGGTGAACTGAGGTGAGATTCTGAGACGTTGAGCAGCAAGAGAGGTGACAGTGCAGCAGAGGTGACAGGACATGGACTTTGTTCCTGCTCTATGAACAGACATGATGCTTGATAAGACATAACCTGTCTTATCTTTACCCATTTCTACCTGAAAAGACTGAGCAGTGTTTTCTTTAAAGACATTCCTGTTGGGATTTTTAATATGCATGTCACTACATTACACCCACACTATCCCAACAGTCCATTTTTGTTTATTTTGATAATGTTTCACATTGTTTTTTTATGGACAATATTCCACTTTTATAAGCCACTGTATTGATGTCTTGATGAATGGTATATGCTGCATCAACGCTCCTTTCCCTGTAAATGAAGGTATATTTCTAGAAAAATGTAATTTTGGAATAAGGGCCTGCTATGACTTAACATTAACATTCAACCTTAAATCACTTTGATGTCTTAGAATGGGAGAGTTTTAAAATATTTAAAGCCATTGCATACAAAAGTTATATTCCAAGTTGTGTATTAATGTGTATATAAAACAAGGAGTGTGTGCAATATTTGCAAAGTATCTTGCTGTGTGCGGCTCACTGTAAAGAATTATGTTCACCTTCTTGCCAAAGCGATGAGGTGTGGGAGTAATATGAAAATTTTACCATTTTATGTTCATTGAAATGTTCCAGAAATTGTCTTTTATTTGGGCAGAATTTTTTTTTTTTTTACTTTATTTAACACAAGTCACTGTTCTGCTGAAAACAAAGATGATCCCTAATGCTTTTAAATAAAATACACTCATTTCTCTGCACTTGCTGACTTATTGTCTTGCATGTGTACACAATATGTGTAAGTATGTACATTATTTGTTTTACTTGTTTCATTTTGGGGTATTCTCATACTTGGTTCACTTGTGAAATAACTGAGAACTAAACCGTAGTGCCAGGGATCATCGCTGACTCTCTATCTCACATATCTCATGTTCCCACCCATCATAAAATAACACAGTCGGCAGTGTGAAAAGCTGATCAAGGGCTAATAAAAGTAATATTACAGGAAACATTCCCTCTCCCATTAGTGAACAGAGAAGGATAAATGATCTGCTTCTAGCACGAACCTTAAAGGAATACTTAACTGCAGCTGAAAGCAGGTGGGAGCTTCACAAGGACATCATGGCAGGTAAGATTAAAAAAATGCATAATTTTGTGTGCTTTCATTCAAATCCAGGTAAATATGCTGCTCCACCATGTGCAGGCACCCGAGGGAGAAGTTAAGAAAAAGAAAACTAGTTCCACATTCTTAATGTCTACTAAACACTGAATTATCGAAAGATATGTGTATTTATTTACGCCATGACATGACATGCCTGTGTAACAGTCTCTTATTTATGGACTTCAATAAAAATAAAATGAATTACATTCATCTTGCACAGATAAAGAAGATCCAAAGAAGCAAAGGAAAAGTAAAGGAAAGGTAAAGTACTGGCTTTTGTTTTTAATTGTATAACATAAGGGAACTATATAAGAACAACAGAACCTGTATCCTTAATAAACCAAAACTGTATTATTACTGCACTGAATACCGATCAAGCTATAAAGTTAAATTTGTATTAACTAAAAATTACTACCTTAATAAGCAACTCAGGTCCACTATACTGCAAAAGGAAGCAATACCCTCTACTACATTTCTGCAAAACATAAGACAATTTTATAAAATACAAACCATCACTTAGATTAAAATAAAATAAAAAATTGCAATTTCTCCCACTTTGACTATATGTTGTACTTTTGAAGTACAACATATAGTATGCATTTACAAGAAAAAATTAAATGACAAAATACCCATGAAAAAAAATTACCAATGTGGGAAAGTTACTTTTAAAATGAAGTATGTGTGTATGTCATATGTACTATTTTGATTCGTCAAAGTAATGTAACTTATTGCCTTTGATTGGCCTTATTTTACTCTTTTTAATAATTTAAACTGGGCAATAAAGTAATGGATGCTACTAAGTTACATACATACATACTTTGTTACTAAATGTTACTTAATGTTAGTAATATCTATATATCTATGTAGCTAAGTGCTGCACTTCAGCACATTTTTCTTGTACTTTAAGCTTTTCACTGTTTGTCGGCAAACATTGTATTTTTTTACTCCACTATATTTATGATACAGTTATTGGGTTGCATGTAATTATTTCCCATCAGCAGTAATTATTTTGCAGATATACATTCAAATCTACAAGTAAATTATGAAAAGAATATATTCACGTGTATGCCGTTTTGGAATCACCAACATTTTAATATAATTAACTACTGTTAATCACTACTAATTATCAATAATTGTTTAGAATAACTGTACTAATTACACAAAACATTTTTTTTTCAATTATGTAACTCCCTGGGTACTCCCCAACACCGACTGGTCAGCATTATGTAGGATGAATAATTTTTCTTAGTTTTTCTTTTGTATGCTTTTATTTTGGTGTGGTGGTCATCCTTTTATTACATGCTGAAAGAAACTGAGACTATACTGTTATTTTTTCACCACCAGAGCAAAGAGGTGTGTGGCTACCCTCTCAGTATCTTCTTCATTGTTGTGAATGAGTTCTGTGAAAGGTTCTCCTACTATGGAATGCGAGGTGAGAACATTTCATCTAAGAACCATGAACAATGTAACCATGACAATGAATACACACACTTAACCATCATATACATTTAACCCTCTTTAGTCATCCCAGTGATTTTTGTGCCTAAATTTAATCAAATTTTATTTTATTGTTGTGGAGGATAACACTATTTCATGCACTACAGCAGTATTGTTTATTAGCATAATTTAAGGTAACATCCAAAATGGCACGTAAAAGCCCTAAGTGATGATCTGAAGTCGCTAATAGGCTGAGATAAGAGGCACAGCTGAGCATAGCATTGTGAATTGGATGTGAAATAAGAAGGAGCTCTTTTCCCTGCTTGTCCACAGCTGTGCTGGTGTTGTATTTTAAGTACTTCTTGCGTTGGAATGAAGACTTGGCCACATCCATCTACCACACTTTTGTGGCTCTCTGCTACCTGACCCCTATCCTTGGGGCCATTGTGGCTGACTCCTGGCTGGGAAAGTTTAAGTGAGTATCTAGATCAAGTTCTACTGATGTTTAATGCATGAAGACATTTATTATTATTTTATTATTTCAGTATAGATGAATATCTCTTTGTAGCAGAATCTAAATAGTTATAGCTACAGCACTTACCTGACCACCCTCTTTTTACACCACTACATCAGAGAAGGAATTACATCTTTAATTCTACTGAATTTATTAGAAATATACTATTAGATACTGATAACTACATAATAATATAACACACAAGGTCATTTAACCAAACACTTTAACATAATAGTACTAACTAGTAAAACTTTTGTACTTAAATGCAGAATGTTTTTAACTTTGACTTAAGTAAAGCATATTTGTACTTTCTCATTGCTCTGTTTTTCAATCTTCCTCACTCAGGACTATCATCTACTTGTCCATTGTCTATGCAATTGGACAGGTTGCAATGGCTGTCAGTGCAATCCATGACATTACTGACTCGAACAGAGATGGGACACCAGACAACATGACCTTTCATGTGTGAGTTTCTGTTTTTCTGCAGTTATAAATAACTAAGTCACAATTTGTACAATGTATTTTGCTCATATACTTCTTCTTCCTCACATTCAGTGTGTTGTCCATGGTGGGTCTCTTCCTCATTGCTCTGGGCACTGGTGGCATCAAACCCTGTGTGGCTGCCTTTGGTGGAGACCAATTTAGTGAGAACCAGGTTAGACTGTTACCTCTTTCTAAGCACTTTCTTAGGCTGAGTCCTCTTCTAATGTTTAAGCTCTGGCATTTGGTTGAATGTGTAATTGCAGCATCCATAGTTTAAGTATTTTATTGCATGTAATATATCCCCTCGTTCCCCCTAGTTTCTGTGTAACTCTCCACTATCAACATCTGTGAGGCTATACTTAGACTCAGCTGCAAGATAATTTGCAAAATCATCACTAACTTTCTCACAATGACAGCTCTAAAACTGATGAACAGGTATAATGATTACTATGTTCAGAATCTTATTTGAGCATTTTTCTACATTCACACCAAACACAAAGTAAAGATGAGTCTGAAACAAGCTGTCCCCAACCCACCCAAACTACCCTACACTGAAGTGACAGTCGTTCCCTCACCTTAATGCTCTGACCCCCTCAAAGAACCTGCGAGCACCCCAGAATCCCCAAAGTGCAGACCAGACATCCCAATGTGGGCCAACCCACCCCACATGGTGGTGTGCACGAGGGGGCACAGATCACCCCCGCACAGGGAGGGACCCAACCAGGAAACGGGCGACTCCAGGCTGCCAGAAACTGTGGACAGGCTTACAAGACCATATAGCATGCATATAGTTCTCGGCAGAGCCATGCCATGGCGGAAAATTCAGTAGTTTCTTTCTCTGAGAAATATCTGAATTGTTCCAAATGAGTGTTAGTTTACATGGGATAAGTGAAGACTAACTAATTTTTAAAAAATTCCCAACAGGCTGTCATTGAGGTGTTTATGCTAAGGCTTTTAAATCAGTTATGGTGCATAATACTAGAGCTAATGAAAGGCAGATCAGAGATTTTTACTTTTCCACAGAGTGCTTGTTTTAAGTCCAACACAGTTGTTCTCAAACTGTGGGCCAGGCCCCACTGGTGGGGTGTGGACCAAGGGAAAAATATGGAATGAATCTGAAATTAAACTTGGATTCTTTTTTTATTGTTAATGATACAAATAAAAGCTAAAAATGATAGTGAGTGGGATGTGAATGTGTTCCAGCTTCAGAAGTGGGGCACACCAGATTGAGAATCACTGGTATAACACAGCCATATCTGATTTTCAGTTTTTGGGAAGTAATGTAAGGCATCCAACTTCTTGGCTAAACAGGTTTTAAAGTTTGCTTATTGTAATGTTTGACGATGTTAGAGGAGTGCAATACTAAATTGGTGGTTAAGTTACTATACTTCATCTTGAGGGGCCCATGAATGTGTGTACCAAATTTCTATCTAACAGTTGTTCATTTTCTACAAAACTGTAAATCTCAAACCCATGTAACACTGAGAGGACAGGTCAGAAAGTTATTAAGACTGGTTCTGTGAGAGCCACAAAAGTCTGTTCAACCAGTAGTTGTTATTTAAATGGTAGAACACCTGAACACTGGCATTACTACTCATAGACCTATACTGCTTATGCTGAAACCCTTTGATTGCAATATCATCAATATGACCTGTTTATATTGTGGGTTTGGACAGACATGCATGTTACTCCAACTTGGCCGCTTTTCAAAAACATACAAACCACAAGGCAGTGGTTTACACTAGTTTACATAGATATTCATCACTTTAATATTTGTACTGTTTGCAAAACACACATGCAGAACATAACAAAATGTCACTGACTTGTCTTTCTATACAGGATAAGCAAAGGAGAACTTTCTTTTCTGTATTCTACCTGTGCATCAATGGTGGGAGTCTCCTGTCAACCATTATCACTCCAATCTTGAGAGGTAGATATATAGAATAAAATATCAACTTCAAGTGCCATAAACATGCAGTAATGCAGTAATAATAGTCTAATAATCATGCAGTAAAAACAGTCCTTGAGTTTAGATTGTAGTTGAATGAAAGTTGTTTGCCTCTGTCTGCAGGTCAGGACTGCGGCATCTACAGTCAGCAGAAATGTTATTCTCTGGCGTTTGGTGTCCCTGCAGCATTAATGGTGGTTGCACTCGGTATGTCTAAATTATTTAGACACAAATTAAACATAAAGCAAAATGCAAAGGCTGGGTAAATAAACAGATTTGTCTGTGATGTTCCTTAACAGTGGTGTTTATCGTTGGGAGTGGTATGTACTACAAAGCTGAACCAGAGGGGAACATAATGCTGGATGTGTGTAAATGTATTGGGGTAAGTTAATATTAGCCTTTTCTACATGCGTGTAATCAGTTATATATGCTATTGCACTAACAGTGAAATTAAATGTTTCTAAAAATATTATTTCTCTTTAACTTTGTTGTTTTCTCAGTTTGCCATTACAAACCGCTACAGGCACAGGAGCAAACGGTATCCCAAGAGGGAACACTGGATGGACTGGGCAGAGGAAAAATATGATGTAGGTTTTACTTCATATGATGCTCTAATGTCACATAACAAGCATTTTGTTTTGGTTTAAACTCAGTCTGCTTGTTTTGTAGAAACTCCTGATTGCTCAAATCAAAATGGTGTTGAAAGTCCTCTTTTTATACATCCCACTACCAATGTTTTGGACCCTATTTGACCAAAAGGTACATTAAATTCAGTTTTTCATGTAAATGCCTCCATCTCTTACTGCTAAGTGGAAATTAAAATTGTCATCTAATTTAAAGGGATCCAGATGGACGCTGCAAGCTACCACAATGGATGGACATTTTGTAAGTTTGGTAAAAATGGCAACTATAAATATTAATAATAAATCACCAAAAAGTGTGTTCATGTTATAATATTTTCCTTATGTCTGCAGGGGCAACTTGTTATACAGCCTGATCAAATGCAGGTAAGTTAAAGGATCTTCACCATGTTAGGTTGAAATGGCATACTGCATTTTATTTAAGAAGATACTAATTATGCAATTCATATTTTTAAAAGACTTTCAACCCCATCCTGATCCTGACTCTGGTACCCATTATGGACAGCGTAATATACCCTCTGATCAAGAAATGTGGCTTTAACTTTACGTAAGTGAGAAATATCATGAGCTACATACAATATTTGGGGTTTACATGTTTCATAACCCTATGACATTAATGAGTAGCTTCACAGGGCTATTAAAAGACATTTAGTGTGACAGTTTGGATTCCTTGCTGTTAAAGTTCATCATTATAGATCAGCTCTGTTTAGCTGCAAAAATGTTTGAACATTTTTAGGAAAATGCACCTATTTTATTTCTTGTCAAATGTTAAATGGCAAGATTACAATCTGACAGCTAGCAGATGGTTGGCCCAGCTTAGCATAGCTCTGCTGCTCCATAACCTCTACACTGGACTGATGATTTTATAGATGTCGGGAAAGTTGTGCAAATACAAAACATAGTTTAATCATTCATAACTCTGTGAATAAATGCCAAGTGTTCAGAACATTTCCAGACATCTCGTTAGTAATAGTGGTCTAATAGGAAAATGCTTTTTGGGCTATTTGGAGATGTGATCCCAACTCCTATGCTGAAAATTACTGTGTTAGGCTAACTCGCTTTTAGCTGCAATTTCATTAATATTGAGCTTTAAGAGCTGTAGGAATCATGTTGGCTTTCAAAAAGAAAACAAGAAAATTCTGCAAAAGGAAGCGCTTACATACCCATTTCTACATATTTCTACACAATCTGAATCAAACCTCAAATATTCATGTTAAAGTTGAACTTTCAGATATTAAAGGAATTTAAAAGAAAATGATTTTTGTGTTTAAATTAACACTTTTTAACAGAACTTGACGTTAATTCAACAGACCTCTGAAAAGAATGACAGTGGGGATGTTTCTGGCTGCTATGGCTTTTGTCTGTGCTGCTTTGGTCCAAGTTGAAATTGATGTGAGTAGAAAAAGATATGCCTTTATATTCTTATATGTTGTAAAATAAGCATAAGCATAATTTTCATCTACTATATTTTGTTTTACTTTTTGAATTTTGAAAAACAAACAAATGTCTAATTCTACTTTTTCAGAAAACATTGCCAGTGTTCCCATCTGCCTCCCAGAGTCAGCTGAAATTACTTAACATGGGCAGCAATGCAATCACAGTTAAGTTGCCAGGCAATGATCCGCTAAATCTTTCTGCAGCTCAGGTATGTCATCTTATTTATAACACCATACTGCTTGCAAAACTGGCATTAATACACTGAAAATGATATAAAATGATATGAAAATCTGTTTATGTACAAATTATTACCAGTGTTTGATCTGCTTAAACAATTTCTCTGTTTTGCAGGCCAGTGATAAATACTTCACATTTGAAGAAGAGCAAATCAGCTTTACAATTGGCAGCCCTGAGGTGACACAAACCATCTCCTTGGAGAAGGAACACCGACAAACACTTCTTATTCCCTCAACTATCAGTGATGAATGGGTCCTGGTGAGTGATAATGAATATAAAGACACACAAGAGGACTTTTAATTGTTAAATTATTAAGTATGCAGTGCCGTATTTTCCCAGACTGAGGATTTGACTTCCAAGCCAGAACAAGGAAACAATGAAATCCGGTGAGTCGAATTTAAATCTTTAAGTGAAGTAATGAAAAATTAACATTTGACCATTTGAGTGTATTTAATTATTTGAGCCTCTTATCAAGTCTGAAAATCATAATCGTTATAATCATAATCTTTATGTGCAGGATAAATAGTTAGTGTTGTTGCTCACTATGTAAATATTTCAGATTTGTAAATGGAATGAATATACCCGTGAACGTGACCACTCCTGCAGTTGACTTTGGACTAATTGAGCCATTTTATTACTCCAATTATTCCAAGATAAAGAATGGACAGTAAGGATTATATTTTCATTCTCACTAATTCACTGTTTTTATACAGTAATAATTTATGCAAACAATGCTACAATTTCTTAGCGAGATTTTCTTTTCTAATGATCAGGACCAAATTCTCCTTGTCGAGTGGTTCACAGTCATGTGAATACCTTCAGGACTTTGGATTTGGAAGTTCATATACTTTCTTCATATCCAACACTTTCATCTTTGGACCAAATGTAAGTTTCCTGTATGATTTCTAATATCATGAATTTTGATCATCTGTTTTCAGAATTTAGTGTTTGTTTAGTTCATATTATTTGTGATTAGACTGAGAAAAGTAAAACTAAATCTAACCATATTTCAGTAAGCTCACATAGGCCTAATGGACCAACATTATGATCTTACATATTTTTTATTGTCAGAAATTACCATGAAATAAATTAAAACCAATAGCCTTATTGAACAGGTATGTGTAGCAAAAGCCTAATAAACAGTATGTTCTTCTCTGCCCTCGACCCCCATCATTGTCCAAAAACTGTTAATTACTGCACTTCAATGATCTACACTGTTGCATTGACTAACCTGTTTCTACATTAAAAATGAAAATATCCATTGTGTTTGTACTGAATCAAATACACAGTGTCCTGATTCTTTAAATGATCCCTGATAGAGCTGAAGCCGCATCTGAAAATAGTCCCCTAGAAATACACCCTCTCCACCTTTGCTCAAAACTAAAGTGCCCAACTGTTTTACCAATACATCAATTGTTTATAAGAAATTAAATAAACATTTTGTGCTCAATTAAAGATTGATTTTGGAATAATGGGCTTTGGTTTGAATTCCACTTAGAGTGGTAGGTCAGAAAGTATTAAGACAAAGAATAAGGGATGGATAACACTGGATAAGTGATTTTTGCAATTCAACCACAAATTAAAAAGTGTTGGTGTTTAATCTAACAAGTGCAGTTCTAATTACACATACAGGCAGCTTAATACAATGCTGGTTGGTTTAAAAAAAAAAGAAAAAGAAGAGCACCAACCTTATACTCAAATGAACAAACAGACAAATAATGGAAATCTTGGTGTTTTGTGCTTTATCTTTTTAACTATCTTCTCTTAATTTACATGTTAAAACTAAACATTTTCATTTATTAATTCCAGTGTCACGAATCTATTACTGTGGTAGAGGACATAGAGCCCAACTCAGTTCACATGGCCCTGCAGATCCCACAGTACTTCTTCATAACTGCTGGTGAAGTGATGTTTTCAGTTACTGGTCTGGAGTTCTCTTACTCACAGGTACATTTGCACAAAATGACAAGTGGATTAGCCTATCTATATAATATTCTTCCTTCCTGACTTTGGTCATTTTGGGTCCCTTTTTTGTGACTTTAAGGCACCTAGTAACATGAAAGCAGTGTTGCAAGCTGGCTGGTTGCTTACGGTTGCTGTTGGCAACTTTATAGTCCTGATTGTGGCTGAGATTGCAAAACTTCCTAACAAGGTAAGAAAAAAATGCTGCACCTGTCAAACATACAGAAACCATGTATGTGCAAAGACATTAATTACATTAATTGCTAACATTATTACTGTATTTGTCCCTCGGTCTCTCTCCTCTTCTTTCACAGTGGGCAGAGTATGTCCTTTTTGCCTCTCTCTTGGTTTTAGTGTGCATCATCTTCTCCATTATGGCATATTTCTACACTTATATTGACCCTTCAGAAATTGAGGCCCAGTTTAAGAAAAAGGTTGATGAAGATGACGAAGATGATAAAGACTCCATTGAAAGTCACGATGAAGATCACAAAGCCAGACAAACCAAAATGTGAACATCTTAAGATAAAGCAGATAATTTAAATAATGTAATTTCAGTAAATGACGGCAAATGTACAGGGAAGTGTGTGTGTGTGTGTGTGTGTGTGTGTGTGTGTGTGTGTGTGTTTCTTAAATATTTTATATTGTTATGGCAAAGGCATACTGTGTATTTTAACATTGTTAATTTAAACAAATTAATATAATAGCAATTAAAAAGAGATGAATGCTATTATTCATAACAATTATATATCAAATTATATAATTGCTTTTTTATATGTATGTGTAAGTTATGTTCAAAAAAAGTATTAAATATGAATCCTTTCCATGTGTTTGTCATTCAGTCTTTATGTCATTGGTTCTTGCACCAAAAAAGCACCAATATCATACAGCAAAAAACCCGTGTTAGGGAAGTATCAGTTGTACAAGTATTCTTGTCATTGGACCGCTGAACCTAATTGATACAGGGTGTAAGGGTGTAACTTACCATTGCTTTTACTAATATGTCCAATATTTGGACAAAATATCACCTTCAACTTGTTTAAATAATTACAGTGAAATCCCAGCAAGCCCACACATTTAACCATAAAATGTTGACTAAATGATCAAGTTTGTATAATGCCATGTAATGTTTTATTTTTTAGTTAGCTCTTTATTTTTTTTTTTAGCTCTTTGTGTGAAATCTTACTTTGAAATGTAACTAGTCCAGATGTCAAATAACTGTAGTACCTAATTATAAACTACTCATGATTCTGTCATATTACTACTTGTTTCTTATGATACAAATATTCCCTTACAGGTTCCATGTAAAAGTGGTAGCTTATATCATAAAACAACCATTCCAATCTTAAGAATATCACAGCCCAATCTGAAACCTGAAGCACAACTCAATATTTCGTTCTTTTTGTTTTCACCAATTCATTTGAATTTTCTGTTGTATTTCTAGTAAAGTTTTTTTTTATAGGCCTTTCTTTTTGCCACCTGATAGACAAGAATCCATTTTGCCTATTTTCCCTCCAATGATGTGATATAAAAGAAATCAAATGTAAGTCAGGAAAATTAAAAATAACATGTAAATGAACACATTGCTTTTCATTTATGACCTGTAATTATATTATATTTTAAACTGTAAATATTTATTCATAAATACTATAGGGCTATTTTAACATTAGAAAATAATTATTTTATTATTATTATTTTTATCAGTGCCATAAAGTAATGTAAGCATTTTCAAGTAGCTAAGGTAGACTTTAAAAAAAAAAAAATTTAATTTTTAATTTTTAAAAAAAAATTTTTTTTTTAATGTAAAGTAGACTTTTTTTTTTAATGTAGGCTAGAAAGAATATAAAATAAAATGAATATAAAAGATTGCATTTGTAGAGGTGAGCCATATGCCAGAATTAGTACTCCAGTCCCACGATAGTCATACCACAACTGAAAGTTGCGTGCCAACAAAATAGTCAGTGGAATGTGGGTTTCATGCCAGCATAACAGCAGCATGAGGAGGGTTTTTTTTTTTTTTTTTGGACACTGATGTTTTGAGAATGACCAACAATTTTAAAGTGTAAAATGTCCCTTTTCTGGACATTTTGTCACAGACCTCTACAGCAGGACACTGAAAGAAACCACTGTCTGGAGAAAAACAATGAGGAAATATGAATTTAAAGAAGTAGTAGTAGTAGAAATTATCATCAACAATGTACAAGATGGTAGTGAGACCTGCTATGTATGATTTAGAGATAGTGGTACTATCAAAAAGACAGGAAGTGGAGCTGGAGGTGGCAGAGCTGAAGATGTTAAGATTTAGAAATTAGAAATGAGTACATCAGAGGGACAGCTCAGGATGAGTGCTTTAGAGACAAAGTTCGAGAGGCAAGGCTGAGATGGTTTGGACATGTGCAGAGGAGGAGGGCCAAGCAGGAGGAAAAGAGGATGACCTTAGAGAAGTGAAGCTGGACATGCAAAAGGTTGATGTGAAAGGGATAGGGTGAGAATAGAGTGAGTTGATCCGCTGTGGCGACCCCTAAAGGGAGCAGCCGAAAGACGAAGAGGTGCTACATTGTTTAAACTCATAAATAAAATGTAGGGCAACTGGTTTGGTTCCTGACCATATTTTCTTATGAACAGCATGAGCTTTTCAGTTATGCCACGACTAAAATAAAATATGACATCAAATATATCCATGTTAACACTCCTCCTAAGTTTCCTTCCTAGAAAGATTTCCACGCAGAAAAGTGAAAGGCACTAAATTGTGACGTTTTTTGCTTTGCGAATGACGACACGGGCGCTATCTGCTGTGCCTCGTGCTGATTGGTCCTCCGCTAAACGAAAATGACATTAACCAAGATGGCGCCGGGCAGCAGAGAAAAGTGATGAGAGACTAGAACAACAAGCGACTAAACTCTACAGCAGTGCGCATTTATTCACCCTGCTTGACTATTTCATACCACACCTGCATTCCTCTCACCAGGAAACTGTCAAAGACGCGCGGAGAGGACGCTGCGACGCAGTTATTTTTCTAACTGTTTGTTAACGAGCTGCTAAAGTCGCTAGCCTACCTAAAGCCTGCTAACGTTAACTGCGGAAGGCGAGTCAGGAGAAGGCAGGCAGGCAGGCAGCTCAAAGTAGGAGCCGACAAGTGAAGTTGGTTTTATTTTTGGTTAAAGAGACGTCGTCTTTTAATAAGTGAGCTAGCCTTTCAGAGGTTGTTCCACTGTCAGTTAAAGCAGGGGGCTGTTAGGAAAGTAACGTTACACCTCTGATAAAGAAAGCTGAGGAGACGAGGAAAGGCGTCATCTTTGCTGACTTGACGCCATGGCTCACTCCCCAATTCAGAGCGGACTGCCGGGGATTCAGGTAAACTAAATATTTTGTGCTATATTTTATTATCTAACTTTCAGCGGTTAGTTAATTTGGTTAACATCCACTCGGCATTTCACTTCTTTTCCTCCCGTTTTCAAGTCGGAAGTTTGCTAAATGGCCATAAGCAATGTGCATCCGAGTGAGGGTAACCTTTGCTTTCCAATAAATGCACCTGTCGTATTTGCCAAAGTCCAGCTAGATTAGTTTTTGATAAAATGACATGTCATGATCCTATATGATTGTTATTCACCTGGCTGGTCAAATCATATACCTTATTTTGGTCGAGATCAAATCTAAAATCAGTATTCATTGTAGAGGTAATTCCCAAACCGTTTTTCCTAGATAACCTAGGTATTGTCTGTGCCTCTGTTTAGTTTCACCAACCGTGCAAAACCAATGGATAGCATAACGACAAGGAAAGGAAGGCGATTCTAACATTTAACAGGCTGGAAACAAGAAAGTGTTTTGGGATTTGGTTAGATTAGTCTATCCTGATGATTGATTTGACCTAAAGTGATGCTCTGAATGCACCTCAAGTTAGTGATAAATGTAAATTTCTGATGTTTTAGAGGAGTTCATTTGTAATGCTCATTGATTTTAGAAAACAGTAGAGAATATAGATAAATAGTCTAAAGGTACCTATCACAATTTTCCAAAGCCCAGGGTTAAATTTTAAAAACTTTAATTTTATCCAGCCATCAATTCAAACTGCAACAATACTCAATTTATTTATCATGTATACTGCTAAAATGGATGCTGATAATAAATATAGCTAAAGTTTCAAAGGGCTTAAAGGGAGGGGAAAGGGATGAACTGAGGGGCTGCACCAGTGTGCAGTTTAACATAAATAAGGATTAATGTGAACTGCGAGTCATGCAGAGCTCCTCCAGGAGAATCCAAGAGTAAAAATGAGCTGGAAAATGTAGTAGATTCGGAAATGAGTAATAATAATAAAAGGTCCCCTTAAAATTCAATAAACTTGAAAATGAATTGCATCGTTATATTTGAGAAGCTGAAGCCAGAGAATGTGTGGACCTGTTGTCCCAATAGCTTGATAAATAAAACCATACATATTGTTTCAGCTGTAGTTTTTGACAGCAGAGCTTTGATTAGTTAATGAGTGTTTCTATTTAATGTCAAACCTTTATGGAACATTAACTGTATTAATGTTGAACTTTGTTTATCAAATGAACCAACCACTGTATGGCCATCACTCCATGTCCAGCTTAAATAAAGTAGGCCACATTACAGTGCATATAAGAATGAAACTTCCTTGGGCTGACATACCCATGGCATGCATGATTACCTGCAGGTAACTGATTGCATGCAGTGCAGCTCTATGAATTATAAGTTAATCATTTACATGTGCACAGACAACACAGGCTAAAAGGTAACAGCAGATCTGTGCCCATAGCTTTGCATGCAGTTGTATGGCTGGCAGTGAGCCTTTGCCCCTGAGGGTGTGGTGCTGTGGTGTGTGGATGACACTAGACAACACAGTTGTGTGGTGCAGCTGGGAGAGCATTAAACACATGCTTTTAGAGCGAGGTTCAGGCAGCTTTAGTTGTCGGCGTAAACCTGCTGACTGTGGATATGGCAAGTACATTCCCATGTGTAGTCTGTGGTCACAGGGCCCTTGTTGTTTTTCCCATTGTTTTTACAGAGGTCAGCCTCAACATTATGATTTTCACCTGGATGACTGATCACACCAGTGTTATGATAGTATTTTGGTTGTGTTGTTTCTAGTCTGCTTTGTTCTGCACTGCTTTGATTTGTTTGTTGTAAAGTTCCTTGTCTATCAAATTCAGCAGCACCCCTCTTTGCCAGAGTGCAACTCTCAACTCCCCTTCCATAAAGGTTTGACCACCTTGCATTAGCACTTTTACAGGAAATTATCTGGGGAACTGAAAAGCGATTTACTGTCAACTTAAATTATCTGGTAAATTAAACATTAATTGCTTGAGTTCTTAAAAAAAATCAAAGCTGCTGCAAAATGTATACTTTTTTTTTTTTTTTTTTGCATCCAGATGCTAGAATTTAGCTTCGTAATGTTTAGTTTGAGTTAGACTCAAATTGATTTTTTTTTTATTTATTTATTTATTTTTTCCCCCTCAATATTCTGTGCCATCTTTGCTATGAAAAAGGCACTGCAAGCTCTGCTCAGGCTGTTTGGGTTAATGATTGCCATATATGAAGGGAAATTGAACTGGCTGACTTGAAGACCATTATTCCTTCCCTGGTGCTCCATGGGGAAATAAGCCATTTAGCTCAGTCAATAATTCAGGGTGTAGTCCTTCAATTTCTGTTTAGCCTTTGTGGTGGAGGGGTCATTAAGCTTTTGTCAGGTCTGTGTTCTGCTGTCTTATGATGTAAGTGTGGCTCAAAGCCACAGATTTGACTTGATAAGTTTAAAAAAGTCGATGCAGATTGACTTTATCAAGTCAATCTGCATTCAGAGGTCAAGGCCAGGTTGGAAATTAAAGGTTTGTATGCTTGGCAACAAAGGATAAAATGTTTTGATAATGACTGGATTCAATGTGTGATCTGTCACTACAGTATGGTGACTAGAGAGTTGACACTTGTCACCTGTCACCCAGGTGGTAAGTGCTGTGCAGTGTTGATGATGCTGTTCACATTGCATTTGCATTTGCATTTTATCTGTGCTGGATTGAGGAGGTTGTGTTTAACCTCTAAGCTAACACTAGCGAGGATGTCTCTGGCTCTGCTGCTTCAGAACATGCGTTTCAACTGGTAGCAGCAAAGTCTGGTAGCTCTTGGACCAGAGATGGTGTAGTCCTGCACATGTTACTGTCAAGAAGAGGATGTGTTGTCCTGATGTTGAATTGTTGCCATGTTGTGTGCCAGGAGGGTTCAGTCATATCATAACAATACTTGTGTACATTCCACTCAAGACAACAGCTGAAGCTCCATGTGAAGTTCTCCATGAAACTGTTGCTAGGATACAGACTAAACATCCAGAGGCACTCTTCATAATATCAGGAGACTTCAGTCATGTTTCCCTCTCCTCCCACCTGACTGGATTCACACAATTTGTTGACTGTCCTACCAGAGAAAATAAAACCCTTGATCTGCTGTACGCCAATGTCAAAGAAGCTTACAGAGCTACTGCCTTACCACCACTTGGCAAATCATTCATACCCACAGCCATCAGGCTTTACAATTCTCATACAACTAGCAGATGAGCTATGTCAGACAGACGAATTTCCCTTTGGGATCAATAAAGTTCTTCTTCTTCTTCTTCAGTGCAAACAACTCCCTGAACCTTGCGGCAGTGTATTGCTAAATAGGCAGAGTACCCCTTTATTGCAGATCTGTGCACTTACCAGTCACTTTATTAGGTGTGCCTTGCTAGTACCAGTTTGGACCACCGTTGCTTTCAGAACTACCTTATACTTCGTGGCATAGATTCAACAAGGTGCTGGAGACATTCCTCAGAGATTTTTGGGGCATATTGACATGACAGCATCACACATTTTCTGCAGATTTGTTGGCTGCACATCCATGATGCAAATCTCTTGTTCCACCACATCCCAAAGGTGCTCTATTAGATTGAGATCTGGTGACTGTGGAGGCCATTTGAGTACTGTTAGTTAATTGTCATGTTCAAGAAACCAGTTTCAGATGATTTGAGCTTTGTGACATGGTGCATTATTCTACTGGAAGCAGCCATTGGAAGATGGATACACTGTGGTGATGAAGGGATGGACATGCTTAGCAACAATACTTAGGTAGGCTTTGCCGTTTAAACAATGGTCAATTGGTACTAAGGGTCCCAAAATATGCCAAGAAAATATCCCCCCACACTATATAGCCTGAATCACTGATACAAGGCAGGATGGATCCATGCTTTCATGTTGTTTATGCCACATTCTGACCCTACCATCTGAACATCACAGCAGATATTGAGACTCATCAGACCAGGCAAAATTTTTCCAATTATTCTATTGTCCAATTTTAGTGAGCCTGTGCGAATTGTAGCCTCAGTTTCCTGTTAATAACTGACAAGAGTGACACCTGGTGTAGTGGTCTGCTGTGAATGTGAGTGTGGATGGTTCTGTTTCTCTGTGTTAGCCCTGTGACAGATTGGCAACCTGTCCAGGGTGTACCCCGCCTCTCACCCGATGACAGCTGGGATTGGCTCCAGCCCATCTGCGACCCTGTATTGGATAAGCAGCAGTGGCTGGATGGATGGATGGATGTTTATGAGATCTCAGCTTGTCAGTTTTCTGTGGTTTTACGTTACTTAAAATGCCCTCTCTTTTTTTTCTCTCTCTCTTAACATCTTTTTCTCTGTCAATCAGAATTTCAGAGCTGATCCAGAGGAGCTTTTCACCAAGTTGGAGAGGATAGGCAAAGGCTCTTTTGGTGAAGTCTTTAAAGGCATCGACAATCGGACTCAGAAAGTTGTGGCCATTAAAATTATTGATCTGGAGGAAGCGGAGGATGAAATAGAAGATATTCAGCAGGAAATCACAGTTCTCAGCCAGTGCGACAGTCCTTTCATCACCAAGTATTTTGGATCCTATCTCAAGGTAAGCTTTAATCTCAGCAAGAGTGTCATTGTGTGAACTCGTAACAGTCCAAGCTTGACATAATGGATTTGTTTGTAGTGTCTTCTTGTAAGCAAGTGAAGGCAATTTAGGTCAATAAATAATGCAAATAGGCAATGGAGGAAGTCTTGCCTGTGACGTGGTGCAGATTGGTATAGAATAACTAGACTTGGACTGACATTACAGTAGTGTATCCCTTGTGGGTTGTTTATGGTAAAGTTTATAAGTACAAAGGCATATGTACTTATAAAAGAGACATTATTATAATGTCAACATGCTGAATTTCAGCTTCAGTGTTGATGTTTTATTTGTGGATTAAAAAAGGGAAGGAAAAAGTAAAAGCATTGGTCATCTGTAGTAACTGTATTTACAGTATCACTAAAACACTGTATTTTGTAACTAGAATAGATTTTCACACTAAATGTGGTTGAGCTTCGAGTGCCTCTCAGAACATTTACTGTAGTACTTAACAGGAGGAAGGAGATAAGTGGTCCATTAGCTCAACTTATGTGACTGGCTGAAGGAGAGAATTAAGGCCAATGTGTGTCTAGTATATAAATATGATATGTTTGCAGTGTATACCGATACTGTTATGATTTGCTTACACAAAAGCCATATTAGCTGCTTTCATCCGGCATCGATCTCACATACATCTCAAAGAACAGATAGCTTCTTGTTTTAATCAGTTTAGCGGTCTATAAGTCGGCAGCTGTGGAAAAAAGCTCCTGACTTTATGCACATTTTTTAAATAAAATCTTTTTTTTTTCTCTCCTTTTTATCTGCATAATTACAGAGATTTCTTATTGCTCAAAAACATAGGTGACCTACAGCTGTATACTTGTACAGGCATAGATGGAGCCCCCTAATTGATGGTGCTGCTGCTCTTTTGAAGTCCTACACACATGCTTCTTTATAAAGACTCATTATTCCAAATACAAACTTCTGGAGCTGCTGCATCTACATAATATAATAATGCATATACATAATAAGTGATGCATCAGAGCTTTCGTGTTAGATAGGACCTCCTAACAGTGTGTGTCAAAAATAAGCTATAAAAACGAAAATAAATGCGTAGGCTCAGGAGATCATATACGGTTAAGCTTATCAGCATAGTGAGCAGTAGAAGCAGAAGTGGATGTGACACTCAGCTGTTGCAACTTGCATCAAAAGTCATACTCTTTAACACAAACATGATCCATATATCAGTTTTACTTGGACCTCCTGAGAATGATATTATATTGATGCCCACTACAAAAAATTTCATAACTCCACTTAGAAATGAGGAAAACACTGATCCAATATTGGAATTGGATATCGGTACGATCCACACTCAAAAACCTGGATCGGATATCAGTGAAAACCTGCTGATCTATTGTCCAGTCCATTCAGTACCTTTGAATGTTGTTTATAACACTACACATCAGCAGCAGTTTGTTTGCTAGCAGGAACTCTAACAGCATTAAGGAAGCCGACAGCAGCTTGAAGTATTTCAGTGTAGCTCCACTTGCATCCTTTATTTGTAAGTTTACAAACATTTTTAATTTAACTGCCAACTGTGGTTAGGTGCACTGACGGAACTGAAAAACGGACAATGATGCGATGACGATGATCTCTTGCTTACATATCATATCATCGTGAAACAAAAACCAAATGTCCGGCACAGCAGAAGGTGAAGAGCTTGTTCCTAGAAGTGGATCATGCAGCGTGGCATGGATGTGAAAGCAGTGTTATGTTTATGTGATTTTAACAAAACACAAAAACAAAACAAAACACTTTTTTCTTTAAAATCAATGGATAATCATAATAAATAATCATGATATCAATACTGATCAAAATAATCGTGATAATCATTTTGGCTATAATCGTGCAGCTCTATCCCTACTGTCGTTATGTTCAGTGTAACATTGGAAGCTTTTACTGCAGTTAAAACGTGTTGTTGCCAATGCCATGAATGTTATTTCACTTCATCTGTCTGTGTCACTTCCACATCTGACGTGTGTGACAAGAGCAGTAAAATGAAGTGCAGTCAGACTGTGACAAGGAAAGGAAACTAATGACTTTAATGACTCTCACACTGAGCTGAAATTAGATGAGTGCAAATAAATTAGGTGAATCATGAATTGAGGTTTTAAAAAATTTATTTATTTATTGGATTTAGTTACTTTGATCCATTGTAAGTTATGATTTTGCTGATAAATACCAGTGCAATAAATTAATACTCTTGGATGCATTTATTTGCTACACTTTGGAAAGTTAGGAAGGCGGTGTTGAAGTTGAGACTGATGTTGCCTTGCGCATAAAGACTGATTCCCCGTCTCTTTCTCACAGTGAGGAATACAGCTTATTTATTTAACTGTGGCATTGGATTGATACTCTGTAATGGCATATACCTGAAACCAAGGTGTCTGTATCGAATTAGAACTGGAAAAAGTTGGATTGTTGCATTCATATTAGAAATGATAAAATGATCAGTAATAAACCAAAATGCTCCTTAAAGTATTAATCCAGTGATGAGTATGGTTGTATCCATGGGTACCTTGTAGATGAGAACTGCAAACCAATAAGTAAAAGCTAAAAAACAATAGGCTTCTGACACTGAGGCTTTGTTATATTGTAGAACTCTGAGTGTATGGCAAAGTAAAATCAAAGTGAGAAGAAGTCAGAAAAATGATCATCCTTTGAATGGAAATAAAAAGAAAGTCCAGATATCTGTGTGTGGCTATTTTGGTGGATGTGGGTTTCTATCTGTGAGGCAGTAGCAGCAACTGAAAAAACATCTGCTGATGTATACTATTAGGCAGATTGCATGCAGTTGTAAGTGTAAGCACTTAGCCAGCTGAAATGAGACTTGCAAGATCCTGTAGTTATAGTTGGCACTGTTCGCTGCCTAGCTGATCTACCATCACAGGTTATGTTTCATTTCAGCTGCATATAAAATTATTACAGCTACAGAGAGCTACTATGTGTCTTAGACAAGAATTTTATTTATTTTATTCCAAGTTCAAAATCCAGCAGCCACAATGTTGTTAGTGTAATGTTGTCTGCTTGTGATGTGAGTTATGTATGTGTAAAATTTGAAAGTTGGTCATTATTAGGTTTAATTTTGATTATCTTGGTCTATCCATAATGTGATTCATTAAATTAAAACTAGGTTATCTTAAATTTCAATGAGTCAGTTCTGATTGTTAAATTTAATTGTGTTTGATGTTGATTAGAAGTCTTGAACCATAGAAAGGACAAACATTGATCTTCCACCAATTACACCTGTCAAGATCTGGCATATATTGTACAGCAAGGGAACAGTTGGTTGTTATAGTCAGTATGTGGATACAGGAAACAAGAGGTGTACAGACCTCTTTATAAATTAAATAAGTGACCGATATTCCAGATAGCTAGAAAGAAGCATCCCCAAACTGAAAGACTTAATAGGTACCTCCCATTGGGTGGTACATACAGACAGTGGCCCGAGGAGCAGCAAACTATGAACTTCCTGCAGGGGGGTGTGCTAGAACAAGTCTGATCCTTGGTGGATACAGGACTTAAAGGATTTGCTACTAAAGTCCTGGTGGCTGATACCACAGGACACCTTCAGAGGTCTTATAGAGTCCATGTTGTTGGATCATATGAAGGAACAAGAGCATATTAAACAGGGATATTCCTAATGTTTTGGCTTATCAGTGTATATTAATAGCTGTGCTAGCTGATGAACGTCAAATGTGTCATATTAATAACCAAGGAAAAGTAAATACTAAAATAGCTGTTAATCATTCCCTCATATAACAGTGATTTTCTTTCACCACAGAACACTCCATGAGTTGAGTAGTACACACAATTATTCCTGTTTTTAGAAAATGGAGTGAATACTAGTCTGTTCTGTCCCTACCACATCTTTAAACAGTGTCTGACTGAATTGTTCTTTATTTTTCAGGGTACAAAATTATGGATTATTATGGAATATTTGGGTGGAGGATCAGCCCTTGATTTGGTAAGTTGTTATGAAAATGGAATAAATTGCCCATCTGAAGATGATCTAAACTTAAAGTATTTGATATACAGGGCATTATGACAATTCTCACAATACCAGCCCAAGTCAAGAGTTTATTCATTCTTCTAGATGGAGCCAGGTCCACTGGATGAAACACAGATTGCCACCATCCTGAGGGAAATCCTGAAAGGGCTTGAGTATCTACACTCTGAAAAGAAAATACACAGAGATATCAAAGGTTAGTCTGATACATACATCACCTTGTTTTAAAAAATATATTTAGACAGCATGTCCTTCATTGTCTTGCTAATATTGAAGTGAGACTTTAATGTATTTTTGCATCATACTTGGGCCAGGAAGTGATTTCCAAAAATGTATATTTCACAACTTCCAGCATCTGTTATACTTTTTTTTTTTTTTTTTTTTTTTTTTTTTTTTTTTAATTTTTTTTTAATAAATTTTTTTTTAAAAATTTTTTTTTAAATTTTAAAAAATTTAAAATTTTTTTTTTTTTTAATTTATATATAAT
>VUQS01000994.1:0-11788 GCA_015108495.1 Heterochromis multidens | reverse complement strand
AAAATTGGTCAGTGGGCACATTTTTTATAACTTGTACTGGTAAGGTTTGAAGTGTGTCCCCTTTAGTTAACAGGTGTGCCTGTCTCAGCTCCACTAATACCAGGGTCAGCACCAGAGCATATGGACTGAGAGGAGGACATTTGGCTCACTTTGCAGTTTTTTTGTTTTAAAGAAAACACCTTATAGACTACACAACAAATTCAAGTTTAAATTACCTACTTTAAACCACCTCATGAACCAGTATCTAAATACACGTATAGCACTTTCATAGAGAAATGTAGCCACAGTCATAAAAGTGTAAAAATAGAGACATATGAAGGATACTTCCCTAAGCCTCATTTGCACAGGCCATTGTGTCCTTCTCAGTCATGTTGCAGCGATTACTGCAGATACATTAAGCTATTAACCAAATAATTAACATGAGCTTGGCTGTTACTGCAGTTACTTTAACTTTTTCATTACTAAGGTGTATGACTTAATGTTACTTGAGTTGGAAAAGTATGCCAGTGGAATTCAGTTGAGGGGGCACAGTGTCCTTTTTGGATAGTCCTGGACCCCCGGGGACCTGTTCATAACACGACTGGGTCACTGAACTGAACCTCTTGAACCTGTTTGTGCTGTTGGTGCTTTGTCCAGCATTTTGATGTAATTGTCTGGCAAATAATATGTCCTACTGTGAGGTACAGAGCATCCAAGAAGTTTGTGCTTCAGTTTTGGTGTGTGAAATTCTAGTATGTTATTAGTATGTTATTAAGCACTTATTAGAAATTTTGTGTGCTGCATTCAAAACTAAGGCAATACATCAGTAAAATATTCTTTGTGAAAACTATACCTTTTTTCTTATAATTTTATCTGAGAAGCTTTATTAGATCTGTAGACCTATTTGTGGGAACACAAAACAAATCTAAGCTGTGTTTACACATCAGGGTTTGACATAATCGATGGCCGGGAGCCTGTAATAAAGATTGTTGCTGTGACGTTGCTTCCACAGCCTACAGTAATGTGAAGCAAACAGGTTGAAGCAACCCTCACAAGCATATATTTTTTCTTCTTGCTGTCGGTATTTTCACTTTAAAGGAAGTGTATGAGTCTGCTGGTAATCAGTCAGGTTCTGTTAATTTGTGATTCTAAACTGGCCATGGATGTGAGGTAGATAAAGTGCTTGAAGTGTATAGAATGTCTGGTTAAAATGTCACTTGTAGTCTAAATTGGTTTGAGTGGTCAGTAAGACTAGAAAAGAGCTATATAAATTTGGGTTCATATTACAGTATATGGAAAGTAAAACTCTGATCTACTGGTACAGGGGGCCAGTGGGGGAAAATTTAATATTGGGAAGTGCACATATTGTCTGCCTACAGCAAGCTTGCAGACTGAAATCCCAAGGTTTTGATATAACAGCTAACATGGTAAAATTCAGAGATTTTAGACATATGAAGGTATTAGTTTTCCTCCATTTTGCTTGCCCACTGCTGGCTGGATGTAAAGTAATATAACTTTGATCACAGTGTGTAAATTCCTGGTCTTCACTACCGCTTTGCTAGATCCAGTAACAAACCATTGTTGTGTGACAAAAGCCAATGGTAATGGTGAGTATGGGTTTCAGAGCGCAGTGGAACGCTTAATGCATTCTTTTGTTCCAAAAACATGTTTGAACTCTTTTACTCTGTAAGATTTATGTGTACTGTAAATCCTCCTGCCTAGAGTTCTGCATTTAACTGAATCCACATTCAGCACTTAATCTCAATAAAACAGCAATTTGTTCTCCCAGTACACATTTAGATATTCAGTATTACTTTTCTACACAGTGGCCCTGGAGTTCTTCTAGAAGGAAAGCTGCTTGATGTTTCCAGACATGCAATCACTGACACCAACAATCAAAAGGTACAGTATTAAAACCAGCCAGGGTCTCACTTGGTTGTAAAAGTCTGGCATGGAACTGTCTCATCAGTAGTCTTAAATTCTTATCATAAACTGGGTACAGCTCCAACCTTCCCTTCAATTAAGAGGGTTTTTCAGTTCAGTGATCTGGGAGCATGCACTGGTGAAAATAAGCAGAAATAAAGTTCAGAACCAGAATTTGTTCATTCCTTTTTATGGGTTAGCACATTGTCAAAGTAAAAATACTTTGTCCGAGATAATGCAAAAATGAAATGGTGCATGAGAAAGTGTTTTTAAAAGTGTTTGAAAAAGTGACAGATGTTACCTAAATGTAAGGGCTTAAATGATTAACTTAAAGTATGAATGCAAACTTCAACAAAATAGCCAAAATACTGACCACATTTCCCTGTCAAAATAGACATATCACAGATAAATAAAACACAAATCACAATTTACTTCTGCCATTTGCAGATACGTTTCTATGTTCTGTACATCAAACCCAGACGCATCCATCAGAGGAAGTTTGATGCCAGTGGAAAGGAAGTTGAGCCAAACTTCAGTGACACCAAAAAGGTCAACACTGGCTACCTCATGTCCTCCTACAGTGAGTACACAACAACAAACATTTGTATTTATGTTTGAATATCTTCTCCCTAAACATAATTAATTTTGGATTTTGGATCTGCCAACTGTGCATTGTCAGAATGGGCTGAGCAAGATGGGAGGTAGCAGTCAGTTGCAAACTCTAGAAATGTCCATTTATTTGTATGGCAGTTGGTCAGTAAATTTTGGACTAACAGTAATTTAAGTAATGTTGAGTGAGCGTGTTCAGTTCCTCAATCTGTCTGACAAGATTTTGGATTGAAGCTGTAATTGCCAATATAATGGCTTGATGTAGTATCTACTTTTTTGTTGATGTCTTACGTAGAACAGACTATAGTGGGCCGTCCAAACCTTGTGAACTAAATGACAAGATGTCACTGATGGACTACTTAATTATGAAAATCTAACCCTTTCCTACCATGTGGTAGGCTGCATCTGTTAAAACTAATAACAATAAAATCCATATTCATCAGTGGCATGCAGTGACTTTTACAGAAAGGCAAGCAGAGATGATGTCCCCCATCAAAAAGAAAAAAAGAAAAAAAAGAAACACAGATCTTCCACTGCTGTTTCACAACACCAACCAGGCCCATACCTTCACTAACAAAAAGTATATTAAAATATAAAAATACAGTTTAATTAAAAGGCTTGAGCGGTGTGTGATGTGGTTAACCATCAATATCTGCAGGGGGGTTCAAAGTATTGATTAAAAAAAAAAAGCATAAGCAACACAGCTAGTTAAACTTGAATTTCTCATAGATGCTAATCTGAAAGTGCTGGTGGAGCCTGCATCTGTTCAACTTGCCCATTTTATTAAACTGGACATGGCAGGAGCAGACTCTAACTCCTCTACATCACATGTTGGCCAAGATGATCAGTAAGAGAAAATGTATCTTTTAAGATGATAAATCACAGAAGCTTGTTTACATGGTAATGCTAGCTCTGCTTCCACAAATACACAGATCATAACTGATCACAGAGCAGTGAAAGCAGAGCCAGTAACAGCTTGTCTAGCACTCTAGTCTTCCATCAATTTCCTGTCTTAGACTAGAAGTCGACTACTGTTGTTGTGATTTGGGACTATATAAATAAAGTTGAATTGAATTGAACTGAATTGAATTGAAGTTATCCACAAAGCACATTTACAAACAACCAGAAAAAACTTGCCCAGCTCCAAAATTTGTTAACCAAACAGGACATGCCAGTGAAAATGCTGGCCCCATATAGATTCCAATGGAATCGTAGTCAAGCACAGTTAAGCCCGCTTTCAGAGACAATAGCCTTCTGTGTCCACAAGATGACAGTAATTTAAGATACTGGGCAAGCACTGCTTCTTTGCTTGCCCTGTCAGAACACCATTGATATTTAATAAGAAAAAAACATTGTGGATGAGGAGCTCTTAATTCCCTCTAATTTACTTTGCTTCATTGCATATTTTGCCTTTACAGAGGTAGAAGATAAAGGGGAGTCAGACTGTTTGTCTGAGGAGCAGCTGTCAGTGGCGGTGAACAAAGCCGAGCTGGTGAATATAACTGACAAGCACCGGCCTGCTGGGACCTGGGCCTTTTGGTATGCAGAGGCGGACATGGAAAAAACAGAGCTGGAAACAGGACAGGAAGTACGGTTAAAGACCAGAGGAAACAGTCCTTTCATATGTGAGTCTGTCTAACATGCTGTTTGCTATTTACTTGCCTCTATAGCCCTCCTTTTTTTACGCCAGTAACTAAGGGATCCAGATTATGCTGACACGAGTGTGGATTTTGGCATCCAGAACTGTCGTCAGAACAAGTCTTTAAACTCTTAACACCAGCAACCTGTCTAAGGTTAGGGTTGGGTTCGGTTTTGGCCACATACCAAATTCCTGATTTTTCAGAAACATCTTACTGTTACAGTTTTTCTTTTAAAGGCTTTTCCTCCTGGGTTTTTCAAACTGGCAAAAGTTTTTAAAAGGGTTGGCCCTTAACATTCACCCTGGGTGCACGGGTCACCAGTGGATGTTAAGAGGTTAAAGGATGATTTGGTTTTATTTCAAACTAGGTATTTCAAATTAACGTGGTTATTTTAGTCACATGTCCCTGAATCTCTACAATGAAGGTTGAGAGGGAAAAGTAAGACTCATAGAGCCTAAATTACCCCATCAATGGGATATATACAGGTTAAAACAAACTGGAATTATTTAAGCCTAAACCTACTAAAGAAAAAAAATTCTGATGCTTTGGCCCGGTAAGAGGTCAATTTATGTTGTAAATTCAAATTGGTAATAAATGTAATCAATGCTAGCCGATGTAGTAGAAAAATACAACTTAATCATTATTGTATAATTGTCTGCGCATATTTGCTTATGTGTAGTTGTCTTCTAACTAAACTGTGTAAATATTATCTTATTTATGTATGTACTTTCTTGATCAGTACCTGGAGTTTTAAAACAAGAACTCTGTGTTTTTAGGGAGAAGGAATAGATTCTGATTTACACCTTTTATGGTTTGCTTTAGTAAACTTTGTTCTGTCACTGATCAACTTCAGTATCTGATCCCTTTGCAAGGGTTGGTGAAATAATATAAAAGGCACTTTGGAGCTTCACAGTCTTTAATTTGTTTCAGATTTCTACCACACCAGCCTGCTTACTAGTTTATAGAAATGGGTAGGTGCAAAGTTGGCAAAAAGAATAATACTTGGGGAAGTTCAAGCTGGTGGGTGGAAATGCTTATGAAGCAAACTGCTCTGTATGTCAAAGGTTTCAAACCTGGGAAAATGGGACATCGTATAGGACAAAAATGATCATAGGGTTAGTGCTAGGACACCCTGCACGTTCTGAAGAAAGAGAAAAATGAATAGAATTATTATTATTTTTTTGTTGATTACCAAGGTTTGGGAGAGGTTTAACCAAATGCTTTCATTTTACCTTACTGTTTATTTTGAAGTGGCATCAATGTGTTTACATGATTAAAATATGTTTTCACTTTTGTGCATTTCCATGGCAAATTTAGTCCTAAATTTCATGTGAATTGGTATTAAATGTTCTCTAAAAGTCTTAAGTTTAAATTAATTGTACCTGTAGACACCCTTTATATCACATTCAGCTGTAAAAGTAAAGAATCCTTAAGACTGTAAACTTTTGTTAACCTTGAGGTTTAAAGCAACTGGTCTAAAGTCTACTGTTGTGTTTTTCAAAGCCAGTGGCTCTGTTTGCTTTTCATGGTCTTCACAATTGATCAAGTGTAGTCCCCCTGCAGTAGCAGCGGGGAGTGAATGAAATTAAACTTAAATTTAGTTTTTCAAAAGTTTCTCCTTAAGAGGAGAGAGCAGAGTTTAACCACTTTTATAATCAAAAGACTCATCATCCTTTTGATATCCAGTAGCTGTCCTCTAATTTTTTACAGCCTCTGCTTTAGCCAGGATTAATTCCAAAATGATGGACATTTGGGCATTTCTCTATCCATGTTAATTCTGTCTAGAGTTAGAACTTAAGCACAAATCTGGCATTCAAAGTTTTAAACCCACTGAACAATTTCTCAGATTTTTCAGATTTCTTCTGTATCGATGTCAATCATAGTTGCCAGAAACAGTTAATAGCTAAGTTGGCATATCCTTACAGCAATGGTAAAGCTTAAAGAGAAATGCCTAAGAATTAAAAGTTGATAGTTCACTTCCTTTAAATCTGTGAATTCTTTTAAAAACTTTAAAAAAATCTTTTAATTACCTTATTTACTTCTGTGTTTCATGTCCTGCACAAATAACTTTATTGTCTTCCTCAAATTCCAGTCTCTTTGGCCAAAATTGATGGCGGCACAGTGACCAAGTGTAACTTTGCTGGAGACGAGAAGGCTGGAGCTTCATGGACAGACAAAATAATGGCCAATAAGCCAGATGCCAGCAGCATTCAGAAGCCTGAAGATGGAGGTGAGGGAGCAGAGGAGGACGAATGGGTGAGGATCAAACCTATAAACAAATTAAATAATTCACATAATACCAGGGATGTAGTCCAGAACAGTTGACATTTATTTTTATTTTCCTAAAAAATTTCCCGAAAGACTTCCTTTTAATTTCCTGAAAATGAACTCAAAATAAAGAGCAGCCACAAAAACCCCTCACACAGAACAGAGCAGGTATCTTTGACAACAGGCATGACATGGAGACAGATACAGCATGAAAAGAGGAACAGGGGTGGAGGTAAATTGCAAAGTTGCTTGCAGATGTGCAGCAACTGTGGGCAGGCTAAAGTAGCTTAAATAGCATGCCTTATATGAAATTTGCCAGGGCATGAGGTGAGCCATCAGCTGATCTGGTCTGGTTGGAATGCAGCTAAGACAGATTTGTGGCTTGCCTGAAGCAATGCTATGCTCCATTTTTTTTGGGTGAGGTGGAAATGTCTAGTGTTTCGAGCTGATATAATGCTCACAAATACCAACGTTATTTAAAATTTTAACCACTCAGCAGTAACACTAACAAACATATTTCTGCCTAATTCCACAGCCCGCCCTGTAACATACGCCGTTTTTTCACTGCACAAACTTTTCCCAGGGACTAGGACCTTTTCATCCCCACAGACAAACTGCAGTTTGCATTGCTTCCAACAGGTGTCACAACTGGACTTTGAATTAAAGCTGTTTGCATGTGTATCTGGTCAAGCAGTAAGATGTGGGCTAGCTCTCTGTCTTTAGTAATTAACTTTAGATTGTTAAATTTTTAATTAACACTGTACACCTCTCATGCACATTATAAGTTTTTATATGTGTGTGGCTAACATACGAATCTATTCAAGTTAGTTATATACCCATAGAGTTGTTGAGGTAGACTGAGGTAGATGCCTTGCTGAATGAATATCCACGAAGGAAGAGATCTGGCCAGCCCCTGAGTTTCCACTGGCAGTCTCACAGCAGCTACGTTACAGAACATAAGCTTCCCTAGCCTCTTACCAACGGTATCCACCAACACGGTTTGATACAAAGCCAGCTGTGTCTCTGTAACTTTTGAGGAGCAGCCTACATCTCAACAGGTTTAAGAACCAAATGTTACTCAGTGTTGTGCTGAAAAATTTAAAGTAATTTCCGTGAGAACACAGTTATGTTGGAAAGAATCTGTAGGGCGCCTCTCTTGCGGTCACCTCTCCCATTGCCACTGAGGTCAGTGGTTTGAACTTTGAGTCCCTTAATTTTGTGTTGCTGTGCTGTAGCCAGTTTTGTAGGACCGCACTGCTGGAAAACAGGTATTAGTAGTCTGACTTTTGGCACATTCGATCACCATACTCAGTTAGGCATATACTTTGTTCATTGTTAACTTTTTTACTCCAACCGGGTCACCAACAGGGGTTAGGGTTTAGTTTTGTTTTAGCTAGATACTAAACAGGCAGATTTTCAGTCTCGTACCATCATTTTGACATTAGAGTTAAAAACAGGTTGTTCCACACAAGCAGAATTTCTATAAAAAGGGCTGGATGTTAACCAAATGCAAACCCTACCCCTAAACCGAGATGGGTCATCTGTAGCCTGGTAGATGTTAAGACCACTCTTGCTAACCAGCGCTTTACTGATACATCAGATTCATATTTAGCATCTAGCTTCCTTCTTTCATTTTTGGCACAATGAGTACAAACAGAACCAGACGAGCTGTTGTTTGACCTGACCAATACAAATCCTGCTTTGTCTTAAACTCACTTTATTGCCTCAGACCTTGATTAGGAAAAGTTTCAAGACTCTTTATTGTCATTATCCAAGCACTAAATTAAGGCAATACTCGCTCACATGGTGCAAGAAAAACTTAAATAACATAAATATACTGACATAAATATAGATACAAAATACAAAATATAATATACCCAGTAAGATTAGGATATAAGAATAAGAATATTGCATGCTTGGACTGAACATGAGTTATTTATAGGCTATGTGTATGTGTATGTACATGTAATGTATATACCTGAGGGTTGTAATTGTATAGAGCTGAGCAGTAGAAAAGTGCACTTTACATAAGTTATTTACATATTATAAAATGTATATAAGGAGGTATGCCCCGAGGGGTAGGACATGGAATTGGGCAGAAGAATATTGCACATGAGGGTTGTACATAGTTACTGTAGGATCAAGTTCAGCAGTGCTGCAGCTTGGGGGAAGAAGCTGTGTTTCAGTCTGTATGTGTATGTGTGGATAGTTCTAAAGCGCCTGCTGATGGAAGGAGCTTGAACAGATGGTGTCCGGGGTGTGTAGAGTCTCTATGGATTTGCCTGGCCCTCTTCACACAGCGAGTGATGTAAAGATGATCCAGAGATTGTAGCTCTGAGCCAATGATGTTTTGTGCTGTTTTCACAACACGCCGGAGAGTCTTTTTGTCACCTTTGGTGCAGCTACCATACCAGGCTGTCATGCAGGTTGTGAGGATGCTCTCTATTGTGCATCTGTAGAAGTTGATGAGCAGTTTTTGGGGGAGTTTGGCTCTCTTTAGCCTCCTTAGGAAGTAAAAGCACTGTTGTGCCTTACCTACGGCTGCTGAGGTGTTGTCATCCCAGGAAAGGTGATCTGTAATGGTGACCCCAGGAACCTGAAGCTGGAGACTGTCTCCACAGTCTCTCTGTTAACCACATACACACCACTATACATTTTCTTTGTGGTCCTAAAGTCTATGATGATCTCTTTGGCCTTTGTGGTGTTTAAGACCAGGTTATTGTTCACTCCATGATGTGAAATTGCGAATACCCTAACTGTGTGCATCATCATTCTTGTCACTTATGAGTTTGATGACTGTTGTATACATCTGCAAACTTAACAATGGTGTTTGAGTTGAGGATGGGTTGACAGTTGTGTGTACAGAGCATACAGAAAGGGGCTCAGCACACAGCCTTGGGGGACTCCAGTTCTTAGAGTGAGGGTGGAGGATGTGTGCTTGCCCAGCCTGACAGTCTTAGGGCAATTGGTGAGAAAATCTAATATCCAGTGACATATGGAGGGGTCAGTCCAAGTGTGAGAAGTTTGTCCACCAGCTTATTTGGAATTGTGGTGTTGAATGCCGAGCAGTAGTCCACAAAGAGCATCCTGACATACATGTTCTGCTTGGCAAGGTGAGTAAGGGCTGTGTTGAGAGCCACACAGATGGCATCTTAAGTTGATTTGTTTGCTCAGTAGGCAAACTGGTGTTGATCTAGATCAGCTGGGATGGATTTCTTGATGTGAGTGAGTACCAGTTGTTCAAAGCATTTTGACATGCCTGGGGTAAGAGCAACTGGCCGATAATCATTGAGACAACTTATTTTGAATTTTTTGGGCAGTGGCACAATGGTGGTGGATTTGAAACATTCAGGTACCGTGCATAAGGACAGAGAGAGGTCAAAGATGTGTGTGAATACCTCTGCCAAGTTGGTCAGCACAGGCCTGTAGTATGTGTCCGTGCACACCATCAGAGCCTGCTGCCTTCCTTGAGTTGATGCAACGGAGAGACTGCCCTACCTGATGAGTGAGTAGAAGAGGGGACTCTGGATTGCCACCTGTCGGTTTATGACTGGTTTGATTGTTTATTATAGCTATCAAATCGTGCAAAGAAGCAGTTGAGTTCCTCTGCCATGCTAATAGAGTTGTTGGCTTGTGTGAACTGTGTGCTATTTATCTTTTTGTAATCTTTGATGGACTGGATGCCTTGCCACATCATCCGTGAGTTGGCATTGGTACTGAAGTTCTCCTCTATTTGTAGTTTGTACTCATTTTTTCCACGTTTGATAGCTTTCTTCAGGTCTGCTCTGGCAGTGCTGTAAGCTGAGGTGTCACCTGATTTAAAGGCGGTGTCTCTGTCCCTGACCAACCATTTGATTTCACTGTTCATCCATGGTTTCTCATTTGGACAGTTTTAAACAATAAGCCATATATGAGTTATTAAAATTCATAAAACATAAAACTCACAAGACTTTCTGGAGGGCAAGAACTTTATGCTTTGGATTTCCTGCCAGTACTTTGTTTCATGGATGAATGACATGAGTTAGTGAAAGGAAGTGAAAGAAATACAGTCAGTTACATAAGGTATCAAGCCTGGGTGGGGGAACTCCACCTCTTTATATGGTGACCTGGAAAACAAGCTATGATTTGGTCTAGCTGTTATTCAGAACATAAACAAAGCAAGTGATGTCTTAGACAAACAGAAACCAGAGAGCATTTACTGTGCCTGCTTTGTTTCTCCCACAGGATGATTGAGACAACAGTGTTTCCCATCAGCCTGAACTCATGGCCCTGATCCAGTCTCCAGGATGGATTGGAGATCCACATTTATATCTTGCATATGTTGCCACAGGGCTGGAAACCTCGCGTCACCTCTACAGTATAGGACTATGTTGCTGTGTCCTGGAAACTGTAGTCTTCTCTTGTATACTTCACCACATTTGTATAACTGGACCTACACATTCATGTTCATGAATATGCAGGCCCACAAAGAATTCATCTTAGCAATGAAGTTTGTAATATCTCAAATAAATTCAGGAGCTTATTCTAATCATAATACAGAAAAAAGTGACATTTATGTGGGGTTTTTTTTTTTACTATTTTTGTTTAAGGTACTCTTATGAATTTTATAAGACACCCTATTTCCCACCATTTGTTATATTAAAGCACAGAGTGCAGCCAGAGTGCATCATTAAGGAGCATAAGCTCGAGCATTTAGGTTGTCTAATTTAAATATACAGTATGTTAGACAGGTGGATGAAGAGCCCGCAAATAACAAACCTGCTTTTCTCAACTGTCTTTTTTCTTTTTTAAGTTGAGATGCTTTTTGGCTTTGTCAGGCTGTTTATCTTTATACAGTGGTGTGAAAAAGTATTTGCCCCCTTCCTGATTTCTTAGTTTTTTGCATATTTTTCACACTTACATGTTTGAGATCATCACACAAATTTTCATATTAGACAAAGATAACCTGAGTAAATACAAAATGCAGTTTTTAAATAATGATTTCATTTATTAAGAGAAAAAAGTTATCCAAACCTACCTGGCCCTGTCTGAAAAAGTAATTGCCCCCTCTTGTTAAATCATCAATTAACTGTGATTAACCACATTTTTTGGAAAGCTGAGTTTAATTTCACTAGCTACATCTAGACCTGATTACTACCAGACCTGCTGAATCAAGAAATCACTTAAACAAAACCTGTCTGACAAAGTGAAGCAGGCTGAAAGATCTCAAAAAGCAACACATCATGTCACAATCTAAAGAAACAAAGTCATTGACATCTATCAGTCTGGAAAGGGTTACAAGGCAATCTAAGGCTTTGGGACTCCAGTGAACCACAGTGAGAGCCATTATCCACAAATGGAGAAAACTTGGAACAGTGGTGAACCTTCCC
>VUQS01000993.1:1994-14942 GCA_015108495.1 Heterochromis multidens | reverse complement strand
TAATTAATATTTAAAAAAAAAAAAAAAAAAAAAAAAAAAAAAATTATTCACAGAAATGATCAAAAATAGTTTTAGATTATTTTTTTCCAAATGAAATGAAGATTATGTTTTAATTAAAAAGATGAAGTTCTATAATGCTCAAAATGGCAGTTACAATATCTAAGAGTTCTGAGTGAGATCATCGGGGGCCTGTTCTTCGAACGAGGATGAATTTTGCAGCTGGATTAAACTGTTAACGATTTGGTGTAATGCAGATTTCGTCTTTTTTTTTAACCAGTTGTTGGATTGGTTGTCATAGCAACATTTATTCAACGTAAATAGGATTAAATGACCAAATAATGCTGTTCCATTATTGTGGGTAGGAACCAGCTGTGATCAGTGCAAGAGAATTGCGATTCTGTGGCGTACCCCTTCTCATTACTTCAGGGAGCTGCCATTGCTCCATTTTGGGAGGGAATAATTCATTTGTGTTTATTACCATATAGAAATCCCTCTGTGTTCTAATGTTGAAAAGCAAAACAAACAAACCTCAAACAAAGTCACCCCTGCTGCATCCTGCTAGTCTTATGAGAAAGAAGAGCCCCTTTCAGAACCCTTCAAAATCAGCTGATCCATATTTTCAGTGCAAATAACATAATCAGTTATGACAGTTAATTCTCCAGATTCTTCTTCTTCTTCTACTTTAAAAGGACTGAGAACAATAATTGCTTTGCCTGATAAAAGTCTTCATGGAAAATTCCTACCTACCTTTTTAAATAATAATTTAGTGGTGTTCCCAGGTCTGTGGGAAGTTGCTGCTTGCTTGGAATATTAAAGAATCGGTTATTAGATCATTAATGCAGTTGACCTGCAAAGGTTGCAACAGTTAACAAGTAAAAAGTGCACACATCTGTCACTTTTCATTGCTTTCTGCTTTTAGGATTTAATCCTCCCATTATTTACTCGTCCAGTCACAGAGTTGCTGATTAGGGTTTTCGGTATCAATATATTTCCCCTTAGCCAGAGACCACAGGCATATGCACTTATTCACGATGAAGCAACGAATCTGATTGCGTTGAACATCTGAACAAATATGATTTGAGCCTAACTAAGATCAACCAATCCTGGATCACCCAGATGATTCTTGAATCAAATGTTTTATGTCAGACATATTAGCTATACATACAGGAATACATTTAACAGAGAAAAGCATTACATTTTTGCTTGAAGCTGCTTTTTTTTTGGCAAGCAGTCACAATGTAGACTGTGTTTTTTTGGTATACCAGTAGTCTTCTTTGGAAGAACAGGGAAGTGTGGTTTTGCAAAACATACACAGAGGGAGACAGACAGGGTAAGGAAGGAGATGGTCTTGAATCCACAAGAAGATAATTAGATAATGACAAGGCAGTGACACAGATGATTTGTTGCCTTCCGTTGTAATGTGATTGCCGGAGTCTGGCTGAAAATTAATTTTAAGTTCCCACAAAATACATTCTTCCATTATATAATAATAAACATAATAAACGTATAAATGATTTAAAACATTGTTGTCAAAAACGAACAGGAATCTCCTGAACAAGACGGTGCTTTTATGTCACTATGATACTTTATATAAGGTGCAGTTTGCTTGAAATGACTTGTGTTTACATCTAGAGAAGATTCCAGTTATCCGTAATGAGTTTACTGTGTATCTAAAAGAAAACTGTGATTACTTAGCCAGACTGCAGGCCATAAAGCAGCCCCCTCTAGTCCTCCCTCATTTTGGTATAAATACCCTAAAGGCTGATTTGTTTTTCTCACCGCTCTCTGTGTGATTCTTGTCTCTTATGTCTGGCTCCCTCGCTCTTATCCGACTCTCTAATGATGATAATCTCAAAAGAAACTTAAGGAGGATAAACATCCTTAGCAGTCTTCTTAAAAAAAAGAACAGGTGAACAATTGGGAGGGGACAAACAAGAAGCACTCAAAGGATGTGGACATTACATGTAGGGGGGGTTTGGTTTGGTTCCATTATAGCTTTACGTACATACAGTAAACAGCTCCATGGGCCTGGGTGGAGGATTACAGAGGATTTGCCATGCTAAGCTACAGGAACTCAGCCCTATGACCCTCTCATGTCTCCTCCCTTTAGAAGAGCAGCAAACCAACCTCTTCTCTCCTTTCAGTCTGCTTGCCCCATGTTGGCCCACCATGTGACCCAGATTGGCGATTATATGGATAGGATAAAGAAGGGGGAGGGGGCACTCTTTGGGATGTTTTATAGAGTGTTTAAATCAGTTTCCCTCGAATTTGACAGCTATGAATCCTTTGCTCTGTCATTTTTTTTACCCAGGTTGACGTTTTCTGATAAATCTGCAAATTTTACTTTAATGACAACACTGATCATCGTAATAGCTGTCCTGGTAAATTAAGGGCATATTCCGAGCGCCTTTGTCGTCCCGAGGATGGAGTGATAATGTGACAGCCAGATGACATATATCACAAAACCGTCGCAACGTAACTTGATGGGAGGAAGGCGATGCTGTCAGCAAACTAAAATCTGATTTGGCCTCATCCCTTAAGTTGAGTGAACATTGCCTTTGGTTCCACTTTGGGATGCTGCTTGAAAGCTAATTGAATCAAAGCAAGAGGATGGGGTCACTTTTGACTGACACTCCATGGGCATTTGTCTCCGTCAGCCTAATATCACGCAGGGAAGTGACTCAGCAGGGAGCCATCCCCGACCCAACTGTGTACATGCCTTTAACTCGAACTGACAGTGTTCTAGCTCCTGTACATACCTTGCCACGAGCAACTCTGCTGGAAAGCTGAGGTTTTCTCTTTTTATTTACACAATTGTCGTCATCATGTGGAGGAAAGTGGGAGCAAAGCTAAAAATGGTTGGGCTGATTCAAGTGTATGATTTCGGGGGCTAAAACCAACCAATGTGGCCAACTATATTCCAGGCTTTGGCACACAGTTTTGGCAGCTCAGAGACAAAAACATTCAGTGAGTCAAGTTTAAGGATTGTAATCGTTATGTAATCGTTCAGTAGATTTGAACCCATGATGCTCTTGCTGTGAGGCAGTGGTGAGAACCACTTCACCACCATTCAGCCCTTTTTTGCTTTTGTGCCAAGAATTGCATAAAAGTTGATAACACTTTGATGTTTGCTAAATATGAAGCTATATCTAGCATCACCATAAAATGAAAAAGTTTCTGGTTTTTGTACTGACCATAAATAGTTGCACTGCATTATATTTACTTTTAGTCCGTGCTATATTAGCTGCTAACCTCTGTTTCCAGTTTCCATGTTATAGGTTAATTCTGTCAATCTTGGCCACTGTTTCAAATTGACCTTAATGGCACATGATGTGACATGTTATCAATCTTGTTTGAACTTTCCCACCTCTTATTCCAGTTTCTGTCCAGCCAATTTGCTACAATTTTTTTTCTTTTTTTCTTTGTTTCTTTGCAGCTTCTGTGCAAGTTTTTCCTTTTTAGCAGAATATAATGCACAAAAAAGATGACCAGGGTAATTTAGAAATGGTGTTAGAACAGCTCCAACAGTGTTTGCAATACTCAGCAGTTAGCCGACCATGCATCTGCTGAGCAGACTAGTGCGGGGTCAAGCAGTGTTTTCACAGTAAGTTGTAAAGTAGTTTGTGAAATTCATTGGTCAAAAGTTAATGAGCCACAACCCAATCAAGTTCTTGATATAACTCAATAATATACTTTATTTATGTGTGTGTGTGTGTGTGTGTGTGTGTGTGTGTGTATTAGCGCTGCATAATTATGGCCAAAATGATTATCATGATTATTTGTCACGATTATTCATTATTTTAGCGACATAAATGTCACATAAACATAACACTGCTTTCACACCCATGTTGTACTACATTCCTGCTGATGTTCAAATCTTTGCATCAAAATAAAATTGGTTCTCTTCATTCAGCTAAATTAAGTGCATCTCTTAGAAGAAAAATAAAATGTATAAATAAAAAAATTTTGACACAAATCAACAGGGCACTGCTTTTACTTTTACATTGTGCTTCATTCCTGTTAATTAAAATATCTTTGCAGCCAAATGAGGTGTTTATTTACCTGCTAAGTGCATCTCCTAAAAATAAAATATAAAGTCTTTCACTCCATTGATTGTACTTCAGTGATGGGTGTGAATAAAACTCGTACTAAAGTACTCGACAGCTGTGAGATCCCTCTCTCTCTCTCCCTGTGACATTTTGCATACAGTGCAGGTTTTGCAACTTTGGAAAAATAATTGTGTGAGGGGATAACATCTCTTTTTCCCAGTAAGTTGACCATTTTCCTTTTTATCGGACATCTTTGGCCAAATGGAATGCAACTGTGTTGGTGATTTCTGTGCGTCTTTGGGAGCTGCATAGATATGGAGACATGTTGGATGATTCATATTAGCAGCCATTATTTTTCTTGGCCTTCATGCAGTCATTATACTGCAGTTTGTGGTGAGTTTTCAGGTGGTTAAATAAGTTGTGTTGCTTTGCAGTGTAGACACAACTCTACAGCACTCTTTGCGTATGATTTGTTCTTGGTTAAAGTCACTCAATCTAATTCCAAAGTATTTCCAAACAACAAATGATGATCTGAGGACGGATGAAGTACAGTCAGTGAATCAGGAAGTGCAGAGGATTAGTAAAAAGGAAGTGAGGGCAGCTATGAAGATGATGAAGGGTGGAAAGGCGGTTGGTCCAGATGACATACCTGTGGATGTATGGAGATGTCTAGGAGAGAGGACAGTGGACTTTTTGACCAGACACAATCCTGGAGAGTAAGAGGATGCCTGAGGGATGGAGAAGTGCAGATGGGTTCAAGGTAGGATTACATCAGGGATCAGCTCTGAGCCCCTTCTTGTTTGCAGTGGTGATGGACAGGCTGACAGATGAGGTCAGGCAGGAGTCTTCGTGGACTATGATGTTTGCAGACAACATTGTGATCTGTAGTGAGAGTAGAGAGCAGGTGGAAGAGAGTCCGTAGAGGTGGAGGTATGCGGTGGAGAGAAGAGGAATGAAAAAGTGCAGGCAGGGTGGAGTGGGTGGAGATGAGTGTCAGGGGTGATCTATGACAGAAGGATAGTAGCAAGAGTGAAAGGGAAGGTTTATAAGATGGTAATGAGACCTGCTATGATGTATGGATTAGAGACAGTGGTACTGATAAAAAGACAGGAGATGGAACTGGAGGTGGCAGAGGTGAAGATGTTAAGGTTTTCACTGGGAGTGACCAGGATGGACAAGATTAGGGGGACAAAGTTATGAGGTAAGGCTGAGATGGTTTGGACATGTGCAGAGGTGGGATAGTGGATATACTGGACAAAGGATGTTAAAGATGGAACTGCCAGGCAGGAGGAAAAGAGGAAGACCACAGAGGAGGTTCATGGATGTAGTGAAGGATGATATACAGAGGGTTGGTGTGACAGAGGAGGATGCTAGGGACAGCACGAGATGGATGCGGATGATCCGCTGTGGGGACCCCTAAAGGGAGCAGCTGAAAGAAGAAGAAGAAGAAGGATGATGATCAAATCTGGGGGACAAGCTCTTGCTCTTCACCTTCTGCTGTGCCAGACATTTGAATGTTGATATCCATCTGTCTTTTATCATGGTGTTACTGGTCCAGACTAGTCCACGAAACTTCAAGCTACGTGGTGCAGGGAACAGCTGTGAGTGGCACATACGGGCACGTGGTCAGGCGATGATGTAGGGAGAAGCTTGATTTGCTTTTGCTTTGAGTTCTATTGGTGGAGCACACATTTTCAGTGTTGCTTATTTTTACTGTTAATTGTGGGAAGCCAATATCATGGTTTAGATTAAAATTTGATTACTTGTGTAGCTCTAGTGTGTATATATGAAAAATATTGGTCAGTACATCAATATTTGGGATTTTTACTCAATATCACTCACTCAAAAATCTCAATATTGGCATTGCCCCCCAAAAGAATGTGTTATCAGACTCTGTTTTTAAACTTGGAGGTGTCTTAGAGGTGCTGAAATTGGTGGATTTTTAAATTTCAAACAAAGCAAGTCTGGGTGTGAATATCTGTTATTTTAAGTAAAGTTATACTGTGCTATGGTAAGCTAATCTAACTGCCTCTGGAATCTAGCTTCATGCTTAACGCAGATCTGAGACTTGTATGAATCTACTCTGCTGCCCTTTGGTAATGAAGTGAATTTCCCAAAGTATCACATTATTCCTTCTCTGAGTCTTCTTCTCCTGACTTAGCTGAAATGTACTAGCCAAATAAGTGTATATTTTGCTTTTGAGCCCAGTGGCAATTCAGAACTTAATGCCAACTCCTACAGGGAGCTCATGTTACACTTTACATTGTTATCTTTGAAATTAAAATTCATTGTTGAACTGGGTTCAAAAAGTTTAACAAAAAATAAAGAGTGTGCCCCGTGAGAACTTGTGTGTGAGAGAAGCAGTAATTTTAGAAACATTTATAACCTCCTATATCTCATTGCAGTGGGATTCTCATAAGCAGAGAGTTTGGCTCACACCCAGAGCACGGTGTCTATAAAATATGTATCCGTTATAATTCAGGCTACAATGAGACTCCTGGTGCTGTATTATATGGTGGAATAAGTTCAAGTAAACTAAAGAGCTCAAATGTATTAGCTGCAGGGAGCTTTTAAACATGTCAAAGCTATTAGCTTATCCTTTATAGTTCTATAATATTTTCAACTTTTCAGTCTAAATCAAAACAGTTAATAAATAGAAAGACACTCAGAATCAGACACACATCAGTTGTCATTTTTAGCCTCAATAAAGGAGCACTATTACATGAAAATGAAACACAATGACTCCATTATCCCTCTCGGCTGGCGAGTGGCTGGAAAAATTCACATGGAGAGTTTTGGTTTGAAGGGGAAACTCTCTCATGCAGGCCAACTCAGAGCTCGAGCAATGACGCAGACCTCGAGCATATGCCTGTGTTCCTCCAGGAGATGCAGATAAGACGCCACTGAGAAGATAACAACCATGCATTGCTACCGTTAGCCCGACGCAAATATCAGAGTCAGAAATGACAGAGAGGGTGTTTATTCCTTGCCCAGTAATTGACTGAGCATTTCCATAATAGGATTGTGTTTCCTGCCAGGCTAATGTGACCCCTATTAGTTCAGGAAACGTACTGCAATCAGGCTCTGCGTGCGCCGCCAGACACAGCCAAGGAAATGAATTGGGGAGAAAGGAGAAATGAGGGACTGGAGGGGGGAGAGATGTAAACAATGGAGAGGTGTAGACAATGGGACAGCCAGGGGACCAGAGAGGGTAACACAAGGGAAGATGAGTCATATCAGTGCACCAAATAGCGCCTTGATTGAAATGCCACTGCAGCTACTGTACTTAGATTTGAATTTTGGTGGGCCTAAATTGGATTTTAACTCACCATATTATTACAAGCTTACATCAAGCATTCTGTTCATACACTCATGCCTTGTGCTTAAGTCAAATGTCCAACTTAAGAGATGGCAAAAGACCAAAAACAAAATGACCACATTATTTCAGATCTGAATGGAGCAGAGGTGTTTGTTTCTAAGGTACTAGGAAAAGAACATGGACGTGCAGTGCTTAAAATACCTGCTGTATTTATGTGGCTGGTGCTCAGTTGTTTTCTTTCCTCTGTGCATCTTTGTGGCTGTTACTGATTTAGCTGCATGCTGGGCCAGCTAATCCTGCCCCTGATCGATACTCCACTAGTCTTGCTCACTCTCTGGATTTTATCCAGGAACCATCTTGGCTCATGTCTTTATCTTTTCATCTCATCAGTCATTCACAGAGCGAGTGTCATGAAGAGTTTACATTAATGATAGTATGGATTTGATACAGTGAGTCTTTGGACTTGCTGAGAACCATTTGGCATGATGGCTGTCTAAAAAAATGTGCCACAAACATGCTTAGCTCATCTTTGTTTTCTGTGAAACAGCTGTGTCAGCCCCCGAGCTTAAAGCTTCCTGTGTTAGGTTGAACACATCGCCACTGTGTTATTGATGTTTTATGGTCGGCGGCTTTCTGCAGAAGTGCAGACCCGAGCACCGGGAATACCTGCTGTCCCTCTGTCAGTCTGAGGGATTCGCCTCAATCCATTACATGCATGGATGATGATAGTGTTTGTTAGGATGCTCTACATGGCCAGAGACAATTAAGCTGAAACACAAGGCTGGCTTAATGAAGCTCAGCAGGAAAAACATTCTCAAACACTGTTCTTTTGCCATAGAGATTGAAGGAGATGAGGTCCACTCATGCCAGGTGGAACCACATGGCTTCACTGGTGCATTGTTGTGGTGTAGGTTCATGCACTGGTGGCAGTGCAGAAAGAAGAAAATAGCCGCACAAATAAGCTTTGGGGGATTAACATGGCTACAGGTTCTGTTGGTGGTATTATCACTAAAATTTTGGGGTCAACTTGAAGAAAAACTAACCCTTGGGAGTTCATATGTTTGTCTTGGATAGCAATAGACTAAATAGTATGACCAGCTAACATAAAAAGTAAAAAGTCTACACCATGATCAGCACTTAATTTTACGATGTATTGGCCGAACATCAGTATCGACCCCGTTGACTGATATCAGCCTATTTGGCAGATTTAAATGCAGTGTTAATTTACTAATGTCAGTAGCTGATGTTTAGCTGTTGTTTCATCAAATTTTGTGCTGACTAAATGTGTGTGATGAAGAGCTGGAACGCTAAAGTGGCCCAGAATTAAGTTATTAATTAATAAGTTAGACAAATGCATTCTTTTAAATCGTCAGCAGGGAGCAACTTGCAAAGAAAAATTCTGCTGTATCTAAATCTACTGTGCAGTTTCTGTTCTCCATTGCTAGTTTCTCATCTTAATGAATGATTCCTACTAGAGTCAGAAAGGATGATAAATCAATAAATCAGAGTATGCCTTTGGTTAGGCCTATGTTGTTGTTGACACGACTGTCACATGAGTGCGCAGTGTTCCTTGGTTTGTCAACAAATTCCAACCCTTACCTATCAAAACACCCAAATGGTGATGACTAAAAAACTAAACTCATGGCTTCACAATATAATTTAATGCCATGTGGAACTTGTCAGTGGCCTCCCCTCACCCCAAGTGGTCGTGGCAAATGGCTGCACCTCCCTGAGCTTGGTTCTGCTGGAGGTTTCTTCCTGTTAAAAGGGAGTTTTTCCTTCCCACTGTCATAGGGGGTTGTCTTATTGTTTGGGTTTTCTCTGTATTATTGTAGGGTCTTTATTTTACAATATAAAGTGCCTTGACTGTTGTTGTGATTTGGCGCTATATAAATAAAATTGAATTGAATTGGGTGACATCAAATTGGCTACCTCTACTTTTTATGTACTGTCTATGGGTGTGTCAGGACTTAGTGTGATTGGCAGCTATATTACGCAGCTCTAAACTCCGATTACATACAAAAGAAAATAATCTAAAACTGCATCAGTTTGTCTAACAAATGCAGTCCGTTTTCCATCATATATCTTTGAACAGCATATAAATACCCTGGACAATAGCACACAAGTAAAAACGACTATTAAAAACTTCCATCTCATTTCCATTCCTGGTGATTTACTTATTTTCATAGACCCACAGTAAGTAATGTTTATCAGCATTTTAAATAAGTCATCACGCACAATTAATTTAATAAAGCTTACATTCCATTCTCATACAGTTATATTATATCTTTAAAGCTGTACTGAAACTGATTTGAAATTTGATGCTGTTGACTGATGCAAAATCAAATCCCCTAATGATTAACAGACATAGTCTGTTTACAATAAGTCTTTACGTGGTTCAATAAAAAGGTCTCCTTCTTCCTAGCACACATTTGGTTCTCTCACTGCTGGGACATAATTCATAGCTCTGCTGGCCTTACCTTGGTATATGAGTGACAACACCAGAATCTAGAGAGCAAACATCAACCATGTGCACATTACTACAGAAAGCTTATGAGCTGGAAGTCTTTGTTCTGCACAGGCTATAGAAAATGTAAATACAAAAAAAAAATCTGAATGTTATGTGTCTCAGCTTCATTTAAATGTTCAGCTCGCAAAACAGAAATGCTGGGTTCATTTTAATTAATACAAGCTGCGTTTCATGCTGACATCCTTTTTCTTTTCTTATAATGTATTGCTTTTAAAAAAAGACATTTATTAGTCTGGCTTTTTGAAGTTGGCCTCATGATTAAAAAAAAAAACATTTTCAGTTTTTGTCTTGGTTCACGGTAGACCCTTGAAAGCTTGACGGTTTGTTATTTTTCTGAGGGTAGTGCAGGGTTTGGGGAGGCACTCTGTAATCATTTTAAAGCCCTGCAACACTGTGACGAATGGGCGGATGAGTCACATTTTAACAGCAACGGGAAAGGGGATTGTGGGACTCTTTGAAATTATCTCCCTGTACTCCCTGGGCTCTGAATTTTTCTTTCAGATTAGATAAACAGTTCGCTTTAACGAAATGAAATATTTTATAATAATTGCCTTTCACTGTGCATGTACCTGCAGCCCTTTATGGCAAGGTATATATATATTTTTTAATCTCATTAGTGTCCCCCTGCTGCCTTTATGGTATGAAATATTTTGGAAGTACCAAAAGCTAATGCAATGTTGTAAAATTGGTCACCACACACTTTCAGCCTGAACTAACTCATCCGATTCACTAGTGCCAATGCGAGAATGACATTTTGTCATTTTAAAGTCATGCAGTCCAAAGTGGTATTGTTTAAAAGAAGCTAAATGAAAGGAAGGAAGAAAAAAAAGCACTGGCCTTATATTAGAAATACTCTCTTTGTGTCTCCACAGCTGGGTAGGTGTGTCTGCCTCCGTTTGATTGGCAGCAACAAGCAGGCTGAGTCCCAGCAGGGGAACAGGAGACAAAGTAAACAAACTTGTGCTGTGAGTCACGGGCAGACGGCGGTATTGAAGAGTAAGGACCACACCAGCATCTAAACAGGCTGAAGTGACATTTGCTGGCGTGTTTATATGCTGTTCAGTGAGCTGCAGCTGACAGACTAATTGGCTAGTTTGCCTGCAAACTGACATTAGCGATGCTGTTTTCTCTAGTAGATTTTTTTTTTCCTTTTTTTGGTGGCTCATTCAGCAAGCCATGGGGTGGGATGAAATGTGTTCGCGTTTATAAGTCAGAGTGTGTAATTTTAATATTCGGCTCTAATTGCAAACTCATTTTCTCCTATTGCAACAACACTGCGTAGAATGAGTAACCAAGTTAAATGTGCTTGTCAAAGGATAATTTCATCTTTTTTCACCCTGGCGTATTTCCCATTAATCTAGCTATTGTGAATCTGCTTTCACAGGGGAGCTTCACCTGGGGCACCTTGTCATCTTACCTATACTCACCCTGCATATCAATCTGCTAACCCAAATTTGTATATATATATGTGTGCGAGGCAGTGTATAGCTCTCAGTTTCGCCAAAAAAACCCCCAAAAAAGATGGAAAGTGAGCACATAAAATGAGTCATGTGTCATGAGTCATTATTTGCTTTGTAGCAACTCGTGGTATCCTACAATGCAACAGAATCGCTGCAATCGCCGCTCTAGTGCCACACTATAGTCAACACACTGGCCATTGCCTACACAAACTGTGACATAATCAACACAGCGTCATTTACACTTGTACTAGACGTACGCTTCACTTGCTCCAGCGGTCTAAACAAGGCGTGTTGGTGCTCAGAAAAAAATGACAGCTTTACCACTAAAGTAGGGATCAGAAGAAGTTGAAACAGGAAGCAAAGCAATCACAAAAGCTTTCTTAAATATTTTTCAACTTGCATCAATCTCTCTCTGTGCCATAATTCAAATGTTCCTGCCTTTATGTGTCATAGAGATCACCGCATGCGCCACATTACAAGAACTGGGACGTGCACGACCAGCCAAAACGACACCGAAGCGCTCACTCAGTAGCTGCGATGGTGTCACATTTGGGCCATGCAGGAAGGAGTTTTTGACCGATAAAGCCAATCTCCCTCAACTCCATTTAGATTGTGGTTCCTCCAGTGGCAGGGTGGGGAACTGAGTTCCTAAAGGTCAGCAGGCTTTTACATATCCACTTGGAATCTTTGGGATGGTTATAGATTCGTAGCCTTTTCAAAACATGCTTTTTTATGTGAAGTTGTAAAGCCACTTTTTGATGCCATGCAAAACTGGTGACAGAATTTACCCTTATCTGAATAGTTGTCTGTTTTGTTTGGCTTCTAAAAGTGACACTAGTATAATCCTTCATTTTCTTAATTGCATTATATAAGTTTACATCGTTTGAAATTATTGCACTGTCACAGCAATTAACTGGAGCCTGTCTCAAATATTGTTGTTGCAAGCTCAGTCTGCCAAACATGATAATAAGAATAATTTTTACTCATGGCTGCATGCCTGTGCTTGTATCGTCTGCAAATCCTGGAAGGCACAGAGTTGGCTGCTGTGCTGCCTTAGATTAGTCACAGAACTGGGTACTTCCTCTGTCTCCATGTCACCTGAATGAATTATCAGATGTTTCCAGTGTCACACTACTTTGTTAACCTTTCTGCCTGTTCATTCAACACGCCGCTGCTCTTTGCCAAAGTGTACGAGGGAGGAAACACACTTTAGGTGTTATAAATGAGTTGATGTGCATGCGCGTACATGCCTGTGTGTCTGACTGATGGAGGGGCGAGAGAGGGCAGATGGGACTGAGGTGGGTCCCTTAATCGCACCATTCTCCCTCCCTGCCCCTCCCTCCTTCCCTCTGTCCCTCCACTCATCTCATTACAGACTTCAGAGGGTGAGAAGTGAGGCCTGTATAGACCTTGGCATTAATTATTGAACCCTACCTTCATTTACTTCAGACCCTCCTCCACAGCTTCTGATAACCTTTACATAAAAGACCAGTGGCTAACTGTCAGACATCACCCAGTGTGGTCGGTAGTAGCAGCAATGTATATAGAGAGAAGCCCAGTTTGGAGATGTAATCAGAGAATGAGTATATA
>VUQS01000988.1:6039-39318 GCA_015108495.1 Heterochromis multidens | reverse complement strand
CTCTCTGCAGGTCATTCACTAGGTCCCCCCGTGTGGTTCTGGGATTTTTGCTCACCGTTCTTGTGATCATTTTGACCCCACGGGGTGAGATCTTGCGTGGAGCCCCAGATCGAGGGAGATTATCAGTGGTCTTGTATGTCTTCCATTTTCTAATAATTGCTCCCACAGTTGATTTCTTCACACCAAGCTGCTTACCTATTGCAGATTCAGTCTTCCCAGCCTGGTGCAGGTCTACAATTTTGTTTCTGGTGTCCTTTGACAGCTCTTTGGTCTTGGCCATAGTGGAGTTTGGAGTGTGACTGTTTGAGGTTGTGGACAGGTGTCTTTTATACTGATAACGAGTTCAAACAGGTGCCATTAATACAGGTGACGAGTGGAGGACAGAGGAGCCTCTTACAGAAGAAGTTACAGGTCTGTGAGAGCCAGAAATCTTGCTTGTTTGTAGGTGACCAAATACTTATTTTCCACCATAATTTGCAAATAAATTCTTTAAAAATCAGACAATGTGATTTTCTGGATTTTTGTTTCTCATTTTGTCTCTCATAGTTGAGGTATACCTATGATGAAAATTACAGGCCTCTCTCATCTTTTTAAGTGGGAGAACTTGCACAATTGGTGGCTGACTAAATACTTTTTTGCCCCACTGTATCTGGAGCTGGAAATGAGTATAACAGTTTGCCTTTAAGTCAAACTTTTCATGTCAAATTCCGGAAATCAAATGATTCAAGGACTCAAACGTTTAAAATAAATTTGTTAAAGGTCACAAGTTTACCTGCAAACACTATGAAGTGACAGACAGCCCTGCTGTCTACACTGACAAGATTTTCCTCTGTGATGTGACAGATAAAGGAGAGCAAGTCTCTGAAAAGAAACTAATAGCTTTACAAAATGAATGTCCCCTTACTTTTATTTGAGGTGAGCTAACTTTTTAGCTCTGGTTTTACAGGGAACGAATGCAAAGCATCAATTCTTTGCAAACGTTGCCATCTAGTGTCAAACTGTAGGTAATGCAGCACAGAAAATACTGAACTCATTAACAATATCCATTTTATTTCTATTTAGCTTGCCGTGCAATCACAAAACCTCTCCACTGTACTGAAACAGATATAAATAAATACAAAAAATTCAATGGCCTAAAATTTCTTATTCAAACGCATTAATATATATATATATATATATAACAATGAAGCACTATGAATTGGATAAACACCTTTTATAGTCGATAGTTTTTCCTAACATGTAAGACCAGTTGAGTGTTTTCCCTTCTGTGATTTTTGGTTAAATAAAACGATGACAAGTTCTTCAGTCTCTGTATCAACAAGTGCGTCCTCGGAGAACTAAACGACAGAAAGATGTGAGTGCAGCGAACGGCAGGGGGCGTCCTGAAGCAACGACAGAGAAGAGGGGCTTGAGGGAGATGAAGTATTTCAACTAAAAGAAGCGCAGAGGGAAATTTACGTTCGTAGCTAGTGTGCAAACAATATCTGAGTAAATGTTTGCTACTTAAAAAAAATAAAAATCCTCGATGCATGAAGAATTTAACTCAGAAAAGAACAAAAACATGTAGCTTTACATTTGGAGATACTGCTTGGTCACACATATATATTGTGACAGCCACAGTAGTGAAGGAATTATCATAAAGTACCATTAAGTGTTTTATAATTCTCTCGGAAAACCAGTCAAAATAAAAACACATCCACCACAAACGCATGAAAGCGCTTTATTAGACTGACATAGGAATATACTTAAAAGGTTCTGACAGGTACATTTTCTTCATGCTTCTGCTCTGAGTGCACAGTTCTCGCGCGTGCACGTGAGTATGGATGCGTGTACGCGCAGGCGGAGGATCGCCGCCAAGCCGTACCGTGTAGCAGGCACAAGCCGCTGGGCGCGCAGGAGAAGCCGCAAAAAATACAGCAGCCGCTACTTGAACCTGCCAGGAGAGCAGAGAAAGCGTCGGAACTTCAGTATACACGGTAAGAGCCGCTCCATCGCTCCATTCTCCTCTTTTACTACCCCAAAGAGCCACTTAGATACTCGTGGCTATTTTATTTTGTTTATTCCTTTTGTCTTTTTCCATCTCTCCATTTGGAGAGCCGCAGCGCACGCTGCATGGATTGAGAGTAGGGAATAAGACAAAGGATGTTGAGATTTCATGAAAAAAAGAAGAAAATTAAATCAAAAAAGGGACTGGGAAACTGTCAATTCAGTTTTCTTCTCTTCTCCCTTTTTGTCCAGGCGACAAAATGTGCACGAGTTTAAAAAGGGGTGTGTACAGTCTGGAGGAACACGCGCTCAGACACAGATTCTCGTTTTTCTCACTTTTATTGAGGGGAAAATGGGCTTTGACTGCGCACAAGGAGCGTCTCCATGCGCGGTCCACTAGCGCACTCTTTATTATTTATTGATTGCTTTGATATCGTTTATGATTATATAATTTCCACAGACTGCTCCGCACCGCAAAGAGGAGGGGGGTGGGAGGTGGGGGGTTGCTCCCCTCATAATTTGCAGCCAGTAAACAGTTGAATATCCAGAAATCAGAAGTCTTCTTCTATTCGCCCCACCTCTTTGTCTGTGTGGAGGTGTGACACCGTTTGCCTGAATGCAGCACACACACGCACTCAGTGACTCTTATCACATACACTCTCTAACCACATCAGGCCGTGTCATGATTCAGATGAATTATTGATCTCATATTCTCGTTTTATTGCACTGAGAAGAAAGAGGAGGAGGAGGAATGGGGGGGCAGTGGAGGGGGTTTGGGGAGCCTCTGTGGGTTGAGGAGGAGGAGGAGGAGGAGGAGGAGGGGGGCTGATGGAGAATTTAAGCTGAATTCCCTCCCACACAAACATGGAGTTCGTCTTTTCGCTTCTCTTCTTGTTTCTGCTGCAGCATCGAATTTATATGTTTATTTCTGCGGCGAGTCAAACTTTATTAGGCGTACTCATTCGGTTAATTGCCAGGTCCTTTGTTTGCTGCGGCACGCATGCGCATTGGGTGTAGGGTGTGGATGGGAGAGATGCCACCTTGCGTATCAATAGGATGGAGAGGAGGAGGAGGAGAGTAGTCTTTCGGTTCTTGGTTTATTTGTTTATTCGCGTGAAAAATGGATTCTGTAATTAAAATGTGATGCATTTTGTAGGGATTGTGTGTGTGTGTGTGTAGGTTGCGTTTTCTGTGTTTTTTTTTTCTCCGTTTCTCGGTACTGTGACGGTAGGCATTGTGTGTGCGGACGACGGTTTGTGTGTGAATGGCGCCTCAGTTTTGGTGATGCCGTATTGGAATTGAACTATCAGTGCTGCACCGAAGTGCTGATGAAAATGAAATGACTGATAAATCGAGTACTTTAATGATTAATGATGATTAATTATGATAACTGCTTCACCTGAAATCATTATAAAATAAAACTGATGTCAATGCAAAAATGACAAACAGCATTACTCGCTTAAAAGAAGGTTTTGTTGGACAATTCTGATCTTAATTCTTAATGCATTGTAGGAAAAAACAGTTAAGAGATCCATTGGTTGCAGTCTTACAGTACTGATCTCACCAACAGCTGAAATCATACAGTAATCCTGCATTTGGAGGGAGTTTTTGCTTCTGTGAAATTCTTGTATTGTCTTATTGCTGAAATCAACCTTTTACCTGACACAGCAGGTAAAGGTGTGCAGTGGGCTTGTGTCACATCTATGGTTGTGAAATTAGTCCAGTTTTAATTTCATTTACATTTTTCTCCTTTAACGATTATTAAAACAAGATAAGGAAGATAAAATTCTTACTGTGCTGCATTCTGTTTCGTAGCAATGCTCTCATTTTGTCGTTCTGCCCCTGTTACTCCCTGCCAGGCTGTGGCATGTTTACTCCATTTCAAATTTCTTTCTTGTCTTCTTTATTTCCATTCTTAGGTTTTAGATGAATTACAATTAAAGTTCAAGGGAACACCACAACACCGTTAAAGAGACACGTTCAATGAATCCACTCAGTCCACAAACAATCATGTTAACTATGATCTCAACCCTGGCCAAAATAATTGTGATTATAATTGTTGTCAGAATCAAGCAGCAGTGTAGTGTAGCAGTAGTTTGTAGGAAATCACTGACAAACACAGAGGCAATTTCCATTTCTAAAGGGACTCACAGTCTGTTTGCACTGTTTTCAGATGATGGGAAGAACTACAGGATGATGCGTCAAAGGCAATAGTAGATAATGAGTGTAATTGATCTTGGGGGTTTAATCCCTTTATTTGGAGAGCTCACACTGTATGTGGAGACCTGAAAAAAGGTTAGATTAAGTGGAGCTCTGGGAGGACTTCTGTCTACTGATGGCGCTGGGTGTTTTGGTTCTGTGATGGGCCACAAGGACAGTCCAGCTACTTGCAGATAGTGCAGAGACATATTGTGTTTCCTTATTATCAGAGTGAGTTTGTGAAACTGTATGTGATTAGAATTTAAGAATTGGATGAGCATGCTGTTGCTGATGTTCACTTGTTCTCCTTGATATAAAGTGATATTCCATAAATAATATATCTAGATTTTATACTGTTCATTTGCATCTCTTGAACACTTATTTCTGGATGATGGCAAACCCGGTCTCATCAATTCAAACAGACAACAATAAGATTTTTGAGGGATGATGGATCAATCACAATTTTTTTGGTTTTAAAACAAAAACAAATGTTTAAAAATGCTTTTGTCAAAAAGAATCCTATCAATAAGGTCCCCCCAACATCACTTTTTTGTGTGGAGCAAACCATGACTTGTTACCAAAGCAGATGGGTTGCTGAAAAAGAAAAAAAAAACAACATCAGGAAAGTGTTTTATGGTTTCACCTTGGCTGGGGGTGATAACGGCCCTCAGCCAGAGTGCTAATGCTAAGATGGTGCTTAGGAAGCTAAAGAGGCACTTTGAAACTAAACTTCCCTTCTTTCACATTAAAAGAGAGCTGGACCTACCTCACCTAGGGGAGGTATTTGCTGGTGTTGTAAATGTGCTGTCAAAAGGGCCTTCATCTGACAATGCAAGCAAAAGTAGAAACTGATCATGTCAGATGACCTAGAAGCTCTTAATACAGATGCAGCTATAAAGTCCTATACAGTGACCCTAATACCGTTTTATGTTTGGTCCGATTCCTGTATTATTGCCACAGGATTTCTGTGTCTGTCTGTGGTACTCAATAATGAGCTTTCTGTTGTGTTTCTGGTGGTGCACCAGCAATGTAACAAAAACATTTTTAGCAAATAAAACAAAACTTTTAAAGATATTTAAATAGAAGGATGTCATTTTTAAAAAAGCATTTTGATTGGCTTATGTGTGGTCATGTGACTGGGGATACTTCTAGTCACTCGACGGACTCCTGTCGATTACAGCCGAGCATGTCTTTGAGAAAAATATTACCTTTATCAAGATTTACAATTGATTTGGATTCTCAGAAAACATCTCAGACATGAGGTTGATTTTTATAATTTTCCTAAAAATTGGTGATCAGTGTTTAAAGGACAAGTTGTAGATTGAATGTGACTGACTAACCCTCCTTTACCCCTACCTTTCCAAGCTTGAATGAGCTAATGGTCATCACTTTAACATTAAAAAAAACAGACCACTCTAGACCTGGAGCACGTTTAATCCTGAAGATGGTGCACAGCATTTTGCTATGGTTTCCAGGTAGAACAACATATTCTGAACACATCCTTGGCTCATCTGTTCTGGACGACTGTGAAATCACGGCAGCCCCCGTAAGAGGACCCCCTCCCTATGAAGATATGAAAATCTCATTCAAAGCTAATTAAAACACAGAGATTTGTAGTTACAGGTGATTGCACTAATAAAAACATTATAATTCTAAATAGCTCCCCTTAAATCCTGCGCACTCATCCTTTTATTTTGTGTTTGCAACTGCAGCCTCCTAATGAGTGGTGTTGTAAGATCGCCATGGTAATGGGGGTCTTGTAGTAATGTGTCCTCTCTGTCTGGCTGTTGATTGGCTGACATAAATTCATCCCTGACTCTGTTCATTCATCTTGCTGGATGGAGACAAACAGCAACCTGAGGAGAAGTTACGATGGTGACTAATCCGTTACCGCTGCTGTCTGCTGCTCAGTGTGTGACTGTGAATACGTTACAGGGAGGAGAGCAGACACATAGCAATGATACCTCACCCACCCCGTCTCTGTCTGTGTTACACACATCGTGTAAATGACTCACGCAAAGATAAGCGATGTGGCCAAAAGTAAGTGGACGATGAATAATAGGTAGTCAAGAAGTATCTGTCCACATACTTTTGGTATATAACTGTGTAGACAGAAAATAGATTTGGATAGTGTACTTGACAGACAAAGGAACAGATAACGAGGGGAGGAGGGAGGGTTTGCCTCGGTGAGCTTGCAGGTCATAGAGGCTCTCCTCTCCATCTCTCTTTGTAGTACCCTCCCTGCCGAGATGTCGATATATATAATTTTTTATTTCATTGTTTGGTCATGTGATCAACAGTATCACTTTCACACAATGCTGCATCAGTCTTAATTAAGCCATCATGCTGTGTGTAATGGAGAGACAGTTAAGTTAACTTAAGGCAGAGGAGATAAAGTAGAACAATGGGAGGCTGCAGCAGCTGTGTAACACATGAACATCAGTGTGTGTGCATTTGTGTGTGTACAAGAAGGTGTGTAATGGGTACAGCTGCAGGTTGAGTCACCACTGCTGCTACTACTGTCACTACTGCTCCTACTGCAAGGAAAGAAAAAAAACTATTTTAACACAGCTGGGTCTGAGAGGGAAAAACATACTGGGCCAATGTTCTAGTACTGAGTATCTCTAAATAAGACAGAATAAGAGTAGAAGAATAAACAGTGGCCTTATTGTAGAAATTCACAAAAGATGTTGAAATAAGCTCAGCTCATCTTAATAAAAATCCAATTTTAGGAGTCAGTAAGAAACAAAATGAGCCGAAAATGTTTGGTCATGTGCTGAAAGAAATCTTATGGACGTGCACAAAGCTGTGTGTCATGTTTAAACACAGGTTGGGGTGCATTTTTAAGGAAGTGCAAAGCAAAAGGGCCAGATGATAACTTCTTTGCAGATTGGAAGTATATCTTATGAGGTACTGTGGCTGCAGTGAACTAAAACCGAAAGAATATATTTAGTTGTGTCTCATGTCATTTCCATTTCATTGCATTAATGTGGTGGGATTTGAGGCCTATCTTAACAGCAGCCTGAGGGCTGAGAAATGAACCCAGCTTAGAAGTACCAAAAACTGCAGTTCCTCTGATGTCCACTTGAGGCTGGCTCTAAAAGAAAGTTAATCCACATAGACTTCCATTTTAAATTTCCAACTTTAAAGCAGAAATAAACATTTACAGACGGATTTGGTCACTTGTTAGGGACATGGCCACAGGCAGCTGTAGTTGATTGGTGTTTGTTAGGCCTCACTTCAAAACTAGTGGATGATAATGGTTGGCTGTGTGGATCTTTATACTGCATGGGTTTATCTTAACTGGTATAAGTATGTAGTTTTAGCGAGGGTGGCCTTTAAGAACATTTCCCACACAACCACTTCCAGGGTTTGCAGAGAATGGTTAGAAAAAGAAAATATCCCGTGAGTAGTAGTTCTCCAAAATCTTTGAGGAATGTTTCCAGCACCTCGTTGAATCTATTCCACGAAGAATTAAGGCAGTTCTGAAGGTCCAACAGTACTTGCAAGTTGTACCTAATGAAATGGCATTTCCTAGTTCAAGCAGAGGCTCAGCTGAAAGTCTGTATAACAGGCACTGTAAATCGTAATGTAAAGCATCTGAGAAGTAGAGATTTGAAAGGCTGTGTCAATATCCATGCAGGCAGTCAGGTTGAGACAGCTGCTTCTCTCACATGGCATCTGACATGTTTTACATCTGTGTCCTGTGCTTGATCCTATCCCCTTTTGATCATGGTGGTGTACCTAAGCCACCAAGGTTCTGCTTTTACTTTGCCGCCACACAGCTCACTTGAAATCTTAGCCAACACCTGCTACATACAGCATTTTAAACATCCACCTTCACCCATCAGCCAGTTAACCCTAACCACTCCCACTCAATGCTATATTGAGTGTTTCCTGTTGGGCAGTGATGAGATCACACCCTGAGTGCTACTATTTCTGCTGCTAACCCCACCACTGCTAATCTTTTCCGTTGAAGCATTCATTTGTGGTTTCTTTCATCTGCAAAGAAAGAATACTGGCAACCATACAATACAATGCAGTGCCACCAATCAGAGCCTCACAAATCACCATAAAAGGAGTTTGACAATGACAAAATGTAACTGCAGTGTCACCAGTGCATATTTTAGCCCACTTGTTTAAATGCCTCTCTCTGTCTGCCCCTGCATATCCTGTCCAGTTCTCTATTCAAGCCTATAAATAAATAACAGGCAAAATGGCACAGAGTTATTACAGCACTGGTGTGGACTTCATTAGTGTACTAGTGTTTGTGAACCCTCAGTTTAATGCCACTGTGCCATAATTACAAAAGAAATGCTAAATGCTCTGTTTTCTATTTATAACACTAGAACAGCTGTTGCAGATGACAGCTCATAGTTTTTCTTTTGTAAGAGTGTAAAAGGGGGAAGTGAATTTCTTGGACAGCAGCCACTGTTAGCGGCCAATTGTTTTATGTTGTTTGACAGAACAGCTCACAGCAGTGTGGAGGTATAAATGCTAAGTGTTGGCTAAGAGTTTAACTCCATAAAGACTCAATGAGCTGCAGTGAAAGCAGAAATAGTTGCTTCCTCACAGTGGGAACTTTTGAACTTGAGGAGACTTTCAGACTCTGCATGTGGCCGCTCTGCCTCCGTTTGATAGCTGCTGGATGTCCATCACTGCAGCCCTCTGGCCTGTCAGGAATGAGGAAGTCAGATGTTTCAATTTCCTGTTAAAGGAAGTATGACTGTGTATCAAATGACTGTAAACTTGTGTTTAAAGTTTATTTTGGTGCCATTTATTTGTGCTTCTGAAGTGAAGTAGAAGGTTGACAAAGAAGTTGGAGGCAGTAGTTTGGTAAAAGATGCTGTGATGAGAAGAACTGAGTCATAGTTTTCCTGCTGACACTTTGGTCATATCCTCTGTGTGTTTTATCTGCTTATTTGGGGATTAAATCATCCTGATTGTAGATGAAAATTAGGCTAATTCCTGTATTTTTAGGCTTATGATCTTTAAATATGGACTACTCTTTTCACAATTAATTTTTGTTAACATTAGTTTGCAATAAAAAATGACATTTAATGTAACAAAAATCACAGAAACACTGTCCCTTAAAAGATACTGTATAACAGGTATTTTCTAAATACTGTTACAACCACAAAAATGTGGGAGACAAATAGCAACCTGATGAGACGTTACGGGGGGTGGGGTGTTGGTGCAGTTTCAGCAGAAACATCAGATAATACTAGGGTTAGCAGGAGATTAAACCTCATACAATAAAAGAGTGTAGATGAAAAGATTAGACACAAGTTAGAAATTCTGAAGGATTCTGTATGCACTGCATTTATCAGGTGTTGTTAGATCAAAATTGTCTGAAATATTGTAAAGAAATCCAAAATGCTGCTCCAAAGATGCAGTACTTTTTTAGTTAGGTGTGAATGTGAGTGTGAATGGTTGTCTGTCTCTCTGTGGTATCCCTGCGGCAGATTGGCAGCCTGTCCAGAGTGTACACTGCCTTTATCACAGCTGGGATAGGCTCTACCCCCCCCCAAACGACCCTAACCTTATAAACCTGATAGCATGTAACACATTAGGATTGTGATTCATGTTCAGCAGCTTCCTAACTCGTTAACAATGCACAGTAATTATAAGAAACTTGAGGGGAAACGCGTAGTTAATGGCCTTCTTGTTATAGAACAGGGTTCTTCAAAAAAAGCAGTAATACATGACAAATGAAAATGTGACAAATATGCAAACAAACAAAAAGTTAATGGTGAATATTTGTACCTTAATATAAAGTGCTACCAGCTTGATTTAACCTTTAAAGCACCAACAGAAAGCTGGGAATACATTTGTGATTTTGGGGTAGTCCTTACAAAATCTTCATGTTCCTTTAATTAATTAAAAAAAGCTGCAGAAACATCACATCTGATGTGAGCTGACAGGAGCTAGGCTCCAAAATATACATTAATGTGATTCTACAAATGCTAAACTCTTTGACCCGGGGTCTTTTTGCCTTGCATTCAGGGTTTTTTGCAGCAAAAGTGCAGGAAAATAGAAGTAGAAGTGATGGCCGGCCCCTCCTCGTGTCCCTACCCGCTCTCCAGTCTCGCTGGAGGTTTGACGGCACTGCAACATGTCCTCGTCCTCGGCAGCTCTTTCACCGTGAGCGCCATCTGTCACATCGCGCCTCGTCTTCCAGGAAATTACAGCTCAAACCAAAAGCGACAACGTTATCTGATATGTACCCCAACGGGGCAGGAATGAACTCAGCCATCTCAGCGTGCTCTCTGCTGAATCCCAAATCCACTCTCTCACTCACTCGGGCGTCCTTGTAGATGTAAAATCATTTGGCGAGGGCAGATAAAGGACCAATTCGTCCATATTTCTTCCAACGACCTGTCCTCTTATCTGTAGAGTAGACTGAGTTCATTCTAAAAGTGGAGCAGACGGTGATAACATTTTCATAGCTATGAGATTTTAATAGCCCAACAATTTCACTTCAGGCCTGGCTAGAAAAGTGGCACCTGTTATTGTTAAGTAATTGCTATGAAAGAGGAACAGTGTGTTGTGAAGGTATTTTCAGCTCTATTAACACCTGTATCAGCCAAATGGGCACATTTTTATAGAGATATCATTTTGTTAAATAATAACTCTGGCATCGAATGAAAGTAATTTTTTTTCTCCCTGGCTTCAGGATTGTAAACAGCAGGCACAGAACAGTAAATCCTGTGAAAACCAAAAAATGTGACATTCCTGACTTAAAGAGTGTGGATGATAGTAGAGGCATTTCTGATATTGTACGCAAGAGTCAGTTATTAACTGCAGGAATTTCCCGATTCAGATATTCAGTGTGAATTACAGACCAGTGTGAACTCAGTAATAGAAGTTCACAGTTATATCTGCTGTGAGGTGGGCAGCAGCCATCTTGTTTTAGCCCACAAGTGCAACTGAGCACAATCTGCTGTGTAGCACTGTAGCCCAAAAACAGTCATAAACAGTGACCGTAATAATCCGTGTGAGGGCAATACTTTAAAAACAAGGGTTCTCAAAGTGTGGCCCGTGGGCCAGTAGCAGCCCTAGCTACTATACATTTCATTCATGTCACACTGCAATAGAGAACAGAAGCATTTCCATTCAATTGTAGATCTTCAGACAGGCAGCTGTTTTTAGGAAATGCCGTCTCCCTAACAGCTAAAAAACTATAACCCAGTAAAAAAAGTGACAATTTCCACCAAAAACAGCCACTCTGTAAAAAAACACATTAAAAACATAATTTAAATGTGTTTGATGTGCACGTTATTCTTGTGTGCCCCTCGCCGATAAACTGGCTAAATTGTGATTGCTACGAGTGCATCTCTCCAGGACTGAAGTTTGGATAACACCACACATACTTCTGTGTGTTTTCAGAAGAAAAAAATTGAGAAAACTATCCTACGGGTAGGACCCTTTAAAGATGACTGGATCGTTAACTAATGTTAACGGTGTTACCTGATGTTCATTCTTTACCTAAATGATCTTTAAAAATGACAGTTTTCACCAGAGTAGCATGTTTTGACCAGTCATGGGCTCCACATGGCTCCCTACTATAAGCAAAATGAGCACATGACTATTAGCATCTCATATCAAACCGTCATCAGCCAATAGCTGAGATAGTTTACTGTGATGCACCCACAAGTGGCTCAAACATGACTGTAGTCTGGGTTGTATTTATCTAACGGAAACCAGAAAGCCTCTGGTACCAAAGCTGAGATTACTCACTGATCAGCCCCCAGCATATCCTCACTGTTGATGTTTTTCATGTGTCTTACAGTTTCTGCAGCAAAATGAAATGGATCCTTCTTCTTATCGATGATGCTGAACGAAGTAAGCAGTGGCATGCTGGTGCATTAATTTTAAGGCATGTTAGCATAGTGATGTTAACATGGAGACTGTTTGAACTGAAATTTCTATTCAAATTAACATTAAAAACCAAGGTGTGATGCATTTAAATAATAGGCAGTTAGAACCAAAGGAAAAATAAAGGAAGCACATGAACTGAGTAATTCGCTGACATTCACATGGAAACTGAGACACAAAAATACCAGTTTTATTCAGGACTCTGGGTGACAAACAGCCGTCACCAGCCATCAGCATCTTCTGCCTTCCTCCCTGTCTCTCTCTTTTCCCTTTAAACCTTTAAGGACTGCCAAGTCTCGGAAACTGTACCAAACGCTGTTCCTTGCGTGAATCTTAAACAGTCTAGGGAGGGAGTCTGAAAATAATGAGACGGTACAACAGAGTTTAGACTCGGAGGTGTTCGGCCTCTTCGCGCTTGTGTTGCGGTCCCAGTTCTGTCAGCTCCCATCAACGAGAGAGAAACTGACGACGAGAAGAAAATTACAAGAATATCTCTCGCTGGATTTTTTTTTTCCTCAAGTGCGAGACGTAATCAAAGGCCTGTCTGAAATCCTCAGCAATGTGTGGGATGTGTGAGACATTGGTAAGGTGGTGGATATGTGTGTTTTAATGCATGCAAGGTAACAGTAAGGAACTCATTTTACAACACTACATGTTTGTGGGTTCTCTGACCACACCTGATGCCTTTAAAGCAGAAATATAGTTTATTCAAAATTTTATTGTGTTTTTAAAATAATTTGGTTTTTTTACAGTATATTTGAATTTATTGCTTACAAATAATGCACTTACTGATAATTTACATTTATTTTCATTTATAGATGTGATTATAGTTTACTGATTTTACTTGCATATTTTACTATATATCGAATTATAAAGTTATGTACTCATTTAGCAAAAAAGAATAAAATATAATGCATATTATAATAAATAAATGTTTTATTTTAATTAAAAGAATTCAATTAAGTATTAAATACTTTACTTTTTTTTTTAATTAATAAAACACATTTGAAAGTGTTTTCATTCAAAATAAATTAATACAGTAATTTAATCATATAATAGAAGCAGCTGTAACAACAATCATCAAATAAAAACAACCTGAATACAACTAATTATTAAAATGTATTAATAATAATATTGAGAGATTGTGTGTTTAATTCATTATTGCTTTCAGCTGAAAGCTATAACGAGCTTAGTGGTGTTTAAATTGCTACTTGTTCTAGAAAGACGAAGCAGACCCCATCTAGACTATGAGTGGGTGCACCTCACCCCCTCACCCACCCACCCCTTCCTCGCTGAGTCCAGTCTGCCTGCATGGTGCTTGATAATGCGTGGCTTGGCTCTCACCCCCCTTGTGGCTCTTTTCGGGGTTAGCTGGAGTTGAGAGTCAACTTTGCCCTGTCTCTAGTGTGTCTAGCCTGGCACCCAGTGCCACTCACTCCAGGGCTGCCCCCTCCTTCTCTCTCACTCTCACTGTCTCACTGTTGTGGCTGAAGACAGCGAACGCCCGCCACGTCCAATTTCACTCCACCGGCGTTTGGCCGCGAGCTGCAGACACGCTGGTGACAGGGGTCACTTAGATCCAAAGCTGAGCGGGTCAGTTTAGCCGAGCCAGACAGGCAGACAGACAGAAGGAGGAAAACAAGGCTGGGGTGGATGTCTGAGTCTGCAGCTCTGATATGAGTGTTCGAAATGGATGCAGTTGCTTTTTGATATCAGCCTGAAGCTGCTTTTTACTGCTGCTCAAGTAGTCCTGTTTCTGGTGCCATTTTAACGTCACAACCAGAGTTTCCTTTTTTTTCAGTTTGAGCTCTGGTGGAAGCCAGGCTAAGGTTGTTCACAAAAGTCACATGACCCACATGCAGATCCTTTACCAAACACCTTCTGTGACCTGTGAGCAATTCCAGTACCTTTTTTTTTTTTTTGTGCCTAATCTAGTAGTGGTTGCAAGTACTTCCAGTGACAAAAAAGGCTGGTGGTGAAAAACTGGCACCAAAGAATTTCTTGAACCCAGAAGATGAAATCATTGAAATCTGTGGCTATGGGAGGGGCTACTGAAAGAAATTTACTGATGACTGGCAGTGAGCAGATTCTATCCACCATAATTTTGCTCACATAGAAGTTACCCTAACTTTCACTTCTAACGTGTGAGATGTTGGCTGGTTTTGAAAAGGCATTAATGCCAGGCTCAGACTACAAGATGTTTTTGTTGGTTATGATGCCACACTATCAGATTAGGTAATTACAGAGAAATAAAATCTTAACACAGTGGTTAGCGCTGTTACCTCACAGCAAGAAGGTCCTGGGTTTGAATCCACCATCTGGCCGGAGCCTTTCTGAGAGAAGTTTGCATGTTCTCCCCGTGTCTGTGTGGGTACTCCAGCTTCCTCCCACAGTCCAAAGACATGCAGTTAGAGGGGTTAGGTTAATTGGTGATTTTAAATTCCCCATAGGTGAATGTGAGTGAAAATAGTTGTCTGTCTCTCTGTGTTAGCCCTGCGACAGACTGGCCAGGGTGTACCTCTCGACCTATGGCAGCTGGGATAGGCTCCAGCCCCCCCGCGACCCTGAATTGGATAAGTGGAAGAGAATGGATGGATGGAAAATCTTGACTTATTGTGACAGAGAAACAACAAGCCACACGCTGCTCCTCGATCAATCGTATTTGCTGACTTCATGATGTGAGATATATCGTTAGGAAGGAGGTGTTACCCAATGATTTCCATGACATGCTAGTCTAAAGTCAGTTTCCATCCATTATGACAGGCTAGGGGAGATAATCTGTCATGCACGACACCCATTTCCGTTACCAACCTCAGCGAATGCCCTACATCACTGAGACTGGGCCAGAAGCAGGCCAATATTACTGCGTACTGTAAACGTTGCATAAACCTCTGCACTGGCAACAGCACTATAAACGAGCTATAGGGAAGGATTTATGGGAGTAATTAATGAAGTTCAAAGACTCCTGTAGTTGGTGGCTGTCAACTTTTTGTACTTACAGCTTCTTAACATCTTTAACACATGTGCTAAATGTAAGTCTGAGCAATTTATGAGGTTGATAAAACTGTAAAGAATAACACGCTACAACCTCCACACTTTTGGCTATCCATCCGATGTTACACATGGCTAAAATGAATGACTGTGTTCTACCTCATTATTCCTTTGTAATTATATTTATACTTTTCTTTTGACACCGCAGGGACTGCACTTAATTTCGTTGTACCTGTTACAATGATAATAAAGATATTCTGATTCTGATTCTGATAAAAGGAGTCAACTACGTAATCATCAGTCAGAATTTTTCACCCAGCAAAGTCTGGCTCACAGTAGGTGATCCATTTCAACCAACCATTGCTGGATCAGCTTATGATCTGGGGTTTGTGCAGGCTAGTCAGGGCATTTCTTTGTAGACCTTGGTTAGAAAAAGGGTGGAATTGGAGCCTTATATAATTTTAAAGGTCTAACAATGTAGGACCTTGATTATTTTAAGGGACAGCATTAGTTGCAGAAGAATTGTTAGTTGCTGTTAACAGCACATTGTTTCAGTGTCAGACTGGGAAAACCCACCTGCTTCCACCTGATTGACTTATAGTAGATGGAAGTAGGACGTCAAATATTATGCATTTTAAACAGCAACTGCTCCAGTATCCGGGAAGCAATTCAATGGGTTGCCATAGTAGTTGAAATTGAATATCAGTAAGCAACATTTTAACTTTTTAAAACAGGTATTTTACTAACCTACAGATGTGTTCAAGAGCACTCAATATATGCTCTAGAATTATATTTAGCCAACAAGAAATCATCTCAGCACTTTTTTAATCATTAAATAGTATTTTTCTTGGCAACAGCCATTATTTTGTTATTTTTGTTCATGTTCAAAAGTGGTCTGTTACTATAGCATCACAGACTATACATAGCACAGGTAGACTGTGTGATGGAGAGGGAATGGTGGAAGGTGTATTTTTCATCATTTTGCTGCTGTAACATAAACCTGCCTCGGTACTTTCATGCACTTGGATGCACGGATTACAGTTTTAACAGCATTCGACATGCTGGTAGCAGGAAATAAAGGACAGATATTCTGACGGAGGGAAGTGCAAAATGCAGTGTGGCTGCTTCATGCTTGGTCTGCGTGGGCAACAGCAGCAGCATCACCAGCACTCGATAAAAGCTGTTTTTATGTTCATCTTTTGCTTGTGAACTCACTGCCTCCTTTAAATGTCTCATGGAATCTTCCTCTCTCTTCGTGCATCATATTTACAGCAAGATATTAAAGCTAATTCTAGGGAAGGTTTGCTTTATGCTTTTCCTGTGCACTCAGGTCTAGCTGGTAAAGGGGATCATAAACATCACAGAAAAGTCTCCAGAAAGCAGTGAGGAGTTATTACCCTCGTTTCTTTGCTCAGAGGCAGGAGGGGTAAAGCATTGAAAGGATTTTTATATCAGACAGCTTCTGTCCTCACTTCTGATGGACTGAGCCACACTTTAAGTCTTGTAATATGACCAAAGAAACACAAAACTTTGACTTTCGTGCACAAAAACCCCAAAGGCAGCATTTTTAGAATGTATTAGTAAGTTCTCTTTAGATTGTTTTTAGCACATAAGTACAACTATCCTCACTTCACTTAGAAGACATGTTTGGTTTAGTTAAGTTTGCATTATGGTACAACACATCTGACATCAGATGTGTCGAGTGCAGGTGGATCAGGCTGTGAAACTGAGGAACACTGCATGCTCATAGGATAGAGACTTGTCAGTGACAAGGTAGGCCCTGAAACCCAGAAACATATCCTGTTTTGTCCTTCTGACACCAGTGGGGATAATAGTTCAAAACACGAGCATCGTGTTGTGTTCTATAACCCTCGGAACATGTGACTGAGACCATAGGTGTTTATTCAGGTCAAATATCAAATGAATGTATACAAAATTCTAAGTACATTTCATCATATATTTATTAAGATATTTCAGTCAGATTATCGTTCAGAGTGGATGAAATCATTCACTGTACTGAATTAAAGCTCTCAGGCAACTTTGTAATCTTTGCAACCTGAATTTTATCCAGCTTAAATAGGTGGAAAACAATTAGTGCTTAAAAGATAAGGAGCTAAAGTAAAATCTAATGATAGTCATTCATGTAACAAGAGTATGTCTCCAATTAGCAGTTAATGAGCTGAAACATGCAAAACAACTGATACTATTTTAAAAGCCATTTCCCATTAGGATTTTTCATTCCATTCCCAGAAATTTCTCAGAAATGTCACCTGGCTCTGATCCGATGTGAAAAAAAAAAAAACCCCAGCTCTTCTCATCAGCACAGCCCTGCAGAAATATTGATTGATGTTGGACCATGTCTGGCTCCGTCTGGAAGCCAGGAGGGCCTCAGGGATCTGTGCAGACAGATGGAAAGGAGGATGGTGTGGGACACAGGGACAGCAGAGCTGCTAGTGGTGGGCTTAGAGCTGCAGTTGTATTGATTGACACCAGAGATAGACCCCTCTAATGCTGAGCTGAAAGCAAGACAAAGAGAAAAGAAATATTCTGCTACGAAACCATCCCCGGGTAGCTTTGGTAGCCAGATGGAGCCTCTGTGCAGATGTGATATGAGCAGAATGTTTGCTGTAGTCTCTCTGGAGTTGGAAGTGTCACAGGAAACAGATAAGCAGTAATTAGCCTTAACCAGCATCTTAACTCTTTACAGAATGCTACTGTAATCTAGCTGTATGTCTGGAATTTCTTATAGTACTCTCATTCAAAAGGTTACATTATTGGTCGCTTAGTACTCACTGTTGTTAATTCAGGAACTGAGGCGCACATTTCTTATTGCCTCCTGTTTGAATCCAGTGAAATTAGTCAAGCTTTCAGCAAATGAATCTTCATCATTGCAAATGTTTGTCCCAGAGCTTTTAATGAGATCAAATAAAACTCACCTGTGCTCTGTCATGCAAACACACATGGGAAATAAAGTTCATAATTGTAGTCGTGTCATTTACCAACAAGGGAGGAAAGCAATCAAGAAAATTAAAAAAAATAAAGTGGGGAACAAAAAAATTATTCAAGGGAAGAAAATGTTAAAATGTTAAGTTCACTGTGAGTTGCTCATGATAACAGTGTCAGATAAGCTTGATATGTGAATGTAAGTTTGGGAAGTCAAACACCACAAATCTCAAACCAATCAGGAGCAATTCTGAAATCAGTTAACTTAACCTTTAGTTGACCCTTAGAGAGATGCAGCCTCGGGCTTCCAGATTTCCATTTTTGCTGGTTCATTGTGTCTGAAGGTGACTGTAAATCAATGGATCCAAGCATTCATATTTATTTTGGCTACATTTGAACTTTGAACTCTGAATTTTTTGAAGGAACGTTGCTGTGTGACTATGCATATCGAGTTGTCGGTGTAAAGGTGCAGTGCGATAAGAAACAGTAACAGTATTTGAGATGGAAATGTTTTGTCTACAGACTTCAAAGAAACATAAATGCCAAACTCTACGCACTCGACGACATCCACTCGAGGTGTGATATGCCTCAGAGATCACAAGGTTAAAATGTGCAATATCAGTGATGACATTAGCCTGTTTACAGCTTGGTGCAAAAAGCTGTTTTCTATAGTTAACTTATCCCTTCATAATAACTGTACATTGGGTGGCTGCTTTGTGACTCACTGTTTGAATTTTGTTAAGGTTTAAATTAAGGGTGTGGTCACTTTGACTGACAGGTGGTTGCTGACACAGGCAGGTGTAGCCAGTTGGTGTCTGCTAGACTTCATGTCAGCTAATTCCACTGACTAAACTGGAAATATCCATCAAGCATTTTTACTTAACACTAATTAGCAGGTATCTGTATCTTTCCCTTGCACTTGTATAGATTATTAGATATTAATATCTTTTATATGTAGAAATCTTAGCACTCACTGTGCCATCCAAATTTGGTCACTTCTGGATTTAAAAATAAAAAACATGGTGTGAGCCAAAACACCAGAAACCAATAGGTCTGTGATGTAGAGTGAACATTGTGTAGCTGTCTAATCACAGCTATTTTGCAGTGATTTATTGCAATAATATAATCAGTATTTCTGCATTTTTCCATTGTAACCTCTGGCCATCTGCCTTATTACCATGAGGCAATCTTTGCCAGCAGTCCACTACCAGTTTCAGCCAGGGACACGTCACTGGGAACATTAATGGGTCTTTCTCTCTAATTGCCTTACTACTATCAAGAGCAGCCAAGTGCACACACGTTCATGGTCAAATATGTCTTAGAATTAAAGGTATTTACAACACTAAAATTCTGATGGCTAATTTGAACCATTAGTTTGATCACGATATATGAAATGTCAAAAGTCACACTGATAAAATTAATCATAAGACATGCATGGCATTGTATATATAAGGTACCATGTCAAAATGCTATTTTCACATGTAAAATAGTGTCATACTAACAACCAGCCTGCTTTAAAAAATATCTAATTCACAATAAGGACACTTTTATTCTGAGATTACTGGGATTCCTTATGTGTGTACTGTGTGTGTGTGTGTCTGTTAAACTACCGTGAAACAGTTCTTCTAGTAATGCTGAACACCTGTTCAGGATTTTCAGGTATTGTTCTGTATGTGTGCTTAACAAAATACAGAAAGGGGAAGGTATTCAAATAATGCACAGAACAAAGCTGCAGTATACGAACGATAAAATGCAAACACAGCTGGGAACACAAAGTTTTTATTACTCCTCATCGCACATTACGAAATATCACAAACAGTGGTTATGACATGGCGAGTCGTGTTTATGGACTTATTTAAATGAGTTTTTAAACAATGATTCAGTGTGAAAACAGAATATTCATGCTTCCAGTTATTCATGAGGTATTTTCTCTGTTTATGGTGCTTTGCATAATGACCACACCACAGGTATGCCAGGTCACAGATGAACAAGTAATCAAAGTATATGGCTGGTGAGTTGCACTTTTCTTCCAGTCTTGAGTCAGAAAAATTCCCAGCCTGCCAAGCAGGCGGGCAGGCCATCTCATTTAAATTCAGAGGCACCAATGATGATGAAAGATGCAGAGACGAGATCACGATTCCTTTGAATATGCACACAAACCGAGGACATGACAGTACTTGAAGTCTCCTGTCTTAACAGCGTGTATCTGAGGCTGGGCGGCGACGGCGCTGTGCGTTGGGAGGATTATTGGCAGGAGCCTGTGATGGAGTGGAAGATAGAGCCGGCTGTCACAACAGTTTGGGAACTGTGCTTTTGAAATGACAGAGAGGACTAACACATCCACCCTGCACCATCTCCAGCCCTGCTAAGGGTCCATTTTGGTTTTGTGGTTTATGATGTGCACTTTGCAGCTTATTGAACATGTACGACGTGCACGCCTGCTTAAAATGGCTGCCATTTGGACTGTCAGAGAGGATGGATGGCCCTCAGTGAAGAACTATAATGCAACAACTTTCTAGATAGAAAACAATGACCGTACAAAGCATAAACAAAGGAAATTACACCCAACAATGAGATATTTTTTTAGCATATCCCATCCAGCTCAGTTAAAAATGAGAAACAAAGTTTGGATAAAACTGAACAAAGTCATTGATATTCTGTGAGGTGTCCTGAAACCCGAGTCTGACTCGATAATTAGAGAGCACATTTCTTCGGGACAAACCCAGGAGAGAACGGACTATATTTATGGAGATGAATGAGTTCAGTCGTTAATATTCCTCCAACACATTTACTCATTAATTCATATCCACATGCCCTTGTAGCTGGTCTGTTCTGCTGTGACACAAGGTCAAAGCAGTGCAGTTAGTGTGGAAGTTGTTTTCTATTTGCACATTATTACCGACTGAGTTCAATCGACCCATCAAGCTTCCTGATGGTGTCACTGAATCAGATGCTGTTTCAATTTACGTCTAGACTACTAACCAGGGGCCATTATTCCACATTAAGTCAGTATAAATGAAAGCAGACTCTACTAGAGTAGGTTCTCCCTCCCTTTAAATAAACTTTCTTCTGATTGGGTGCCCCTCGTGAATATTTTAACTGCGGATGGTGGAGCTTCTGAGCTCACAGCACCTGTTGTGTGACTGACATAAGAATATTTGGGACATCCCCTCTCATTAATATTATATTGATCCAAGAATAGAAAAACTGTCAGAAAACAAAGGGAACCATAACAGGTCCCCTTTAAATTATTATTATTATTTTTTATTTTTTTTTGACAGGTTTTATATGACCTACGCCTTTTTTCTATTGGTTATTCAACCACTCAAACAGATATGGGACCTTTTCAGAGAAACCAGTTTGCAAATTATTAAAACTCTCCACCAAAAGTAACAATGGCATCTGTTATTTCTTCAAGCCCACCCTAATATTATATAGTGCTTTTCTACACTAACTGAGCACTCAAAACGCTTTTTACTACAAGCCTCATTCACCCAGTCAAACACACATTCATACAAGCGCTTTTTACCCCTCAGCCTGAGGGCTGATGGGGTATTGTCATCACTCCACTGGAGAACGAGGTGACGTAGGATTTTCAAATTGATACCATAGGTGCATCTACTAAAAATCTCGGATGAGTTCAAATCTCGGCGAACTTGAAATTCATACATTAAGGCTTAATAAATTATGTTCGCTTTTGGTAACATAGGTGTTTCAGGGGTGACCCGGCAGGCAGGGAATTTATTATTTTTTTTACATTGATGAGCATTTCTGGCTGCCGCAACACGCAAAATCTTTTGCCAATAAAAAATTATGACTGGGGGGGTCTGAAACTCATGTGGCAGAGTCACCAGAAGCAAAGCTTTTTTTAGGCGTAGTAAAATATCAGTAGTCATTTCCTTATGGGGTTGGAAGGACACATTTTCAAGCTCCTGCATACACTAATAAACATGTCAGTTACAACCAACAGTGTAGTTAAAATCTTGAACACCTGGCGAAAGTTATGAAAGAAACAGTAACACAGTAACAGTAGGTTAGTAGGGTTAGTGACCTGGTAATTATTGTGTTCTTGAACTTGTACTTCCAGGGGATTTGTGCCACCTAAATATTCTACTGCCAGGAGGCTGAAGGGTAGCACTGACGGCTGCCAGTATTTTTTCTATACTTAAGCACCTTGTCTAACATTCACACTCACACTTTGATGGATGCACTGGGGACACTCTGGGTTCAGTATCTTGCCCAAGGATACTTCGACATGCAGACTGGAGGAGCCGGGAAGCAAACCACCAACCTTCCAATTGGTAGACGACCTACTCTACTTCCTAAGTACCTCCACAGCCGTCCCAAACCAGCATTGTCCAGTAATAGAGAGCAATATTAATGCAGGATAAACAATCAGCTGTTCTTCTGTGTCATTACGAAAGACTGAGAACATCCAATATGGCTGCCAGAAGCTGCATTATGTTAGCTGAAAGCCCTCAAACATTTACATTAACAAAGACAACACAGAACAGCTGATCCCTGACACACACTCACACACACACACTAGTCTCTGTAAGAGTAATACAAGACTGGTTATTGTGTTGGTGCAGACTGTTTTCCGTAAATCAGGGAGGGAGCAGACAGAGCGCTCTGGTAGGAAGTGAGAACGGTTTGTACTGTTAAGTATGACTAAGACAGTCAGTCAGCCATCTTACCGACACTGTGTACAACTAGTCAAAGGTTTCTAATGTTGTTTGAAGACATTTTATTGGAGGTGCCAAGGAGGGTGAACAGACAATCCAACAAAGGCAGAGGGAAAGACAAGAATAGAGGGGGCAGGTTGGGAAACCAGACACAGGTGATGTAGACAGTTGGGACAGGAGGGGATAAAACAACGGTAGGACATAAAAACATCAATACCAACCTTCAAAGTAAAGCAGGAAGTAACTGTAAGACAAATAACACACTGGCAAACATGAAGACAGACATGGGAACACAAATAATTTTTGTTTTTGTGTTTTTTTTAATGTTGTATAAGTAATACAACACATAAAAATATAGTTTAAAATAAAAGTGCAATAAAAACATTCACACATTTCTGAATAGATCTCTGCAGAGGTATGACTGGTCAGCTTTCAATCTTAAGAAACATGAGCAATCAGGGTAAGTCATGGTCAAAATAACTGCACATTTGATTCTATATTGAATTGCTGCACCTGAAAAGATGTTTTTGTGCATCTGATTCCATCAGAACTGAGACATAAATGTCTCTTCTTCTACAGCGAAATGCATTTTCATTTCTTTTTTCCAAATTGAGTTCATCACACTGCTAAAAAGGACTGCTTAAATGAATACTTCATGGGAAAAGACACATAGTCATTGATATTCTGCACTCACACCAGCTGATTTGCATCCCGATGTACTGACTGCTATTAATTATTCTGTAGCTTTTTCTATTTTGATACCAAGCACATTATAACCAGGATGAATATCCATACCAAGCAAAGTAAAATAATGACTTTTATTTCTTTTAGACTGGAATGTTTGCAGCTCTCAGTAGCAGCACAGGCCTTGGGGATTCGCTCCTTAGCGTGTGTGTTTCTCCTTTGAAACCAAGAGACAATATTAATAAATTGGTATTATAAATAAATTGCTTTGGCAGATTCAGTGGTATGAAAACACCAGGGTGTTTTGGCTACACTTTGTAGCTCTCCTAATTGAGAGGATTCAGTGCCTTTGACAGATTGAGTGGACTGCAGTGCATTGCATGATTTAGTAGATGGAGGGGCAGCTTGCCAGACTAAAAACATTCAGAGAATTGGCAGCATCCAGAGCTCCACTCAAAGCAAAAGACAGCGGGTAGCTCAGTGCTTCAATTATCGCTGTCTTCATGCACTACATTCACACTGGTACGCTATTGGAGGGGATGCAGCTGTTGAATTTCTGATTTGTGAAGGCTATAATGGCTCATGTGGAGGAGTTCTGCATTGTCAACACACTGGTCTTCTGCTAAATTATTGATTATTATTTTTGTTTCTCTTTAAAAAGGACATTTTTAAAACAGTATTTAGCAGTATTACTGGAAAATCGTTTTTTCTAACAACAAATATTATGAGTGCAACATACAAGAGGTCAATGAATATAACATTTTCAAGCCGTTCTCATTCCCAAATACTGCTGCTTTGCTGAAACCTCTGGTGTACACGCTGGATATCCTTAAACATGATTTTTCACTGGGAATGTGTCTATTTTAACATAAATCATAATCGTTTTATAGAATTCACCAAGTGGTTTTTACGGCCCAAACCGAAGTGCAACATTGCAGTCATGTTGAAGAGCCTTTAGGTACATTTCACATTGTGTACATTTTTTTAAGCATTGTCTAAAATAACTTTAATTTTAGTGGTCTCCAGGATTAAAAAAAAAACAAAAAACACTCAAAGCATTTGCAGAATTTGTATCACAGTAAGGTTTCAGAAAGTATGATTCTCCCAAAGATTTCAATTTTCCTTCTTCTCTAACATCTTTGCTTAAAACTGAACAATCAAGTAAAAATGAAACCAAACAGTCAGCAATAAAACAAAGTGAAACACAGGGCAAAATATAAAACTCCAAACCAGGACACAGACTGACAGTCTGATTTATACCATCTCCACATGAACAGGCAACTCCAAATTAGTGTTCATGTTGCTCTAAGTGGCTGTCCAAACAAATAAAAGCAACTTAAAAACCAGTCTCCAGAAAAGCAATAGATGTCCTATCACAGTCCTTTAAGGATCGCATTTCCAAAATCAACAAAAAGAGTTGAACTTAAATTCACCCTTTAGCTAAAAAACATGTACATGAAGTGCTGTGGCGGCAATGAAGTGAAACCCCTAGAATATATTTAGTTGTGTATGGTATCATTTGTATTTAATTGCATGAACATGGTGGCATTTGAGGCTTATTCTAGCAGCAACCTCCAGGTCTTTAAAAAGAAGCCAGAACAGAAGTGCTGAAAGCTGCAGTTCCTCAAATGGCCCCTTGCCTCCAAAAGTCAGTCAGTCCCCACAGACTCACTAAAATGCTAAAATGCCCAACTTTACAGGAGAAATGAACATGTTCACAGCATGCTACAAAAACATTTTTTCTCTGTAGCTATTTTGCTCCTTTATGGCAGCTGTACTGGTGATACATTTTTGTATAACATATTAAGTTAAGGCTTAATGTTATTAGGGCTTTGGTGCTTTGAGTGACAGGCAGCTATAGCACCCCACCCTTTCGACAAAATATGGTTTATATGGTTATAATAAACAACATGGGAGCAATGATCATGTTAAAATCGAGACTTCAAAGCATACTTAGCATCACATCTTCACAGTGGATAACGTCAGTGACTATGCTGATGTTTTGTTTGCAGTCATTAGTCTTAATAGATCAGTATTCTCAGTTTATCTTACTGCCCCAAATGGCCAATAATAATAATAAATGCAGCTTTAAAACTGTATTTCATCCAAATCAAGCAAACAGCCTTGGATTTGTTAATTCTGTTTTAAATCAAAGCTAACGGGTTAACAGTTCAGAAAAAAGCACAAATTTTAGTTTAGTGCAGGCTCTAATTTCTAAATTCAATAGAAAAGCGCTGATGATAAAAACAGTTTTCATGTCTTCTTAAGGCTAAATGCTGCTGAGCTGAAAATATGCAATGTGCAGGGCTACTGTTGATCACTCTGTCTTTGTGCACTTGTTTCTCTGCTGTTTAATTCCTCTATCAGGATATCTATCTGGCTGAGTCAAGACGAGTCATGAGGATGTAAAGGAAGTTGTTATCTGTGCACACAACCAGTTCCTCTCATGTCGATGTAACGTCAGAAAGCAGTGAAACTGAAGAACCTCATCAGACTCTTTGTCACTCTGACAGGCCGAGCAACCAGCCAGAACAAATGTCTTGATGTCTGTCTGTAAGGCTGTCTGTGCTCAGGCGAAGGTGTCACATCTATTTGTCTGCAGTGTCTCTGTGTGTGTGTGTGTGTGTGTGTGTGTGTGTGTGCGCATGTGTGCGTGTGTGAGAAAGACTTGTCAGTGTCAAACCCACAACCAACTTTATCTCCCTGTGGTCTCTCTGTTTGCTGTGTGCTCTTAGCATGTTGCCACTTTTGAAAGAGACATCGACAGTGACTTGCCCTACACATAAAATATAAAACTATTGATCAGTGTCTCAATTTAACACTAGAACCACCAGGAGGGGTCATTGTAAGATTCGACAAAACAAGTATTTAAGATTAATTAATCAATGAAAAAACTTAATTATTACAGAGGAAGAACATTATGAAAAGTTAAAAATTTATTTTGGATAACGTGTGGCATGAGTTGCACTAAAATAAAAACGGTATAAAAACACTGAACAGCTGATTGCCTACATTTTAAAACTGACCTCACAGCTACTACAAAAATGTAAGAAACACATTTTAAATAATTATTGTAAAAGTAGAGCAGCCAAAGTTTATCATCTGCCTCCGATCACCAAACCTGCAGCCTCTCATCCAGCGTCCACACTGCTCCTCCTCAGTCTGCAGCTTCACCTCCTCAGCTCTCCTGCTCAGGCCTCAAACTGTCTGATTGGCTTTTCTACACTGGATTTCATTTTCTTTGCTCGGATTAGTTCCCCACACTCTGGACTCTCTGTTCACTTCAGCTACGGTTCCCCCGCTGCTCAGAAAAGCCAGCAATCCCTGCTCTGACCCGCTCTTCTCCAGTTTAAAATCCCACCCTCAGTCCGGCAGCAATTATTCATCTTTTATCTAACTACAGTCCCCTATATATTTATTTATCAATCACATCTATTAATCTCTGGCTCTCTTCCACAACATGTCTTTGTCTTCCTCCCCTCACCCCCAACCAGTCACAGCGGATGGCTGCCCCTCCCTGAGCCTGGTTCTGCCGGAGGTTTCTTCCTGTTAAAAGGGAGTTTTTCCTTCCCACTGTTGCCAGGTGCTTGCTCATAGGGGATCGTCTGATTGTTGGGATTTTTCTGTATTATTGTCTGTATTATTGTAGGGTCTTTACCTTACAATATAAAGCACCTTGAGGCAACTGTTGTTGTGATTTGGTTCTATGTAAATAAAATGTAATTTAATTTCATTGAACATCTAGCTAGCTCTGGCTCATGTTATAACAGCCTTCATGTCAAAATGTTTTCCCTCCTGGGTCCACACTCTTTGTTGTGGCCAGTTTTTCTTTTTTCAGGGGCAAACATATTTGTTCCTCAAGTTTTTCCACTTCTTTGTACATTCCCTCATGTCCATTCCGATAGTTTCTGTAATCTCCCTCCAGGAATCCTTATATTGATTCTATGATTATTATTCCTTATATTGAGACAATGATTGTTATTTTTTCACTGATAAATTGAAAAACTGCAGTGAAAAAGCAGCCGGAAATATGGATCCAAAAAAAAGAGAAACTCTGAGTTCACAGCTGAGTTCTGCTTTAATAAATTGAGAAGTGTTGATGTGTGTAAACCTTTCTACTTTATTCTGTAATATCAGCATAGAATACAGCTGAGCTTTCACCAGTAATATTAAACCACATTCCATGGCACAACAGTGTCAAGTGATTCGTTATTTTGGGTGGAACCGAGATAACATAACTGAAATCTACGCATCTCTTGGTGGTGTTTGTGTTTTGATGGAGTTTCCTCTGATTTGTTTTTAGATGATTCTGAATTAGCTTATTTATAGTGTGGTGATAAAGTATCAGCGTGAAACTAACACATTCAAAAATACTGCTGGTGTCTTCCTATTCTATAATATATTCCTGGTGAAAGCTTACATAGGTGAGAGTGCTGCATCCACTTGACCTTTTGAGATAATTACTTAGTAGATCAACATTTAGCTGTGCCATTTTCCTGTGAGGCAGGTGACATCCAAGCTCCTCTCAGGTCATGTTACTGCATGAGGGGTTAAAGAAAATGTGGTCATTACTATCACAGTTAAACACACTGACCCATGTGGTTTAGGCTGCTTAAGGGGCGTACACACAGAAAGAGACTAGCAGTGAAATGGCAACCATTCAGAGATCATGAAATTACTATAAACTTTCAGTGGTGACAGAAAAAAAAAACATTGGTGAAGCAAGTGATTAAACTGATTGTAACCCTCACCTTGTTGTTGCGGGAAAATTAGTTTCACAGGAAGGAAATACACTTTAAAGCAGAAGTAGGTGGTTGCCATTTTTTAAGGCATTTTTTTAAATTATGCTTTATTTAACTGAGATGGTCAACATAGTAAGGTTTATCATGAACAAGACAGGTCAGATGAGTTATACCAATATTTGCTGTTTTATCCACCCACCACTCTTAAGAATGAGTTCTATAAAGCAATTCAGCGTTTAGTTTTTCCTGATGAAGAAATCTCACTTGAAATAATTGCAGCGAATGATAGTGTTGGCAGGAGGATATGTTCTGTTTTGTGTGGACACGCTCCACTTTCTATTCCCAGAGACCCATGATTTCCCAGAGGATGAGAGCCCTGTGAGGACTTTGCTGCTATTTTTGGAAAAACAGTTTGGGAACATCCACTTAAGTTTAATTTTCATAAAAACATTAATAAATGCCAAATAAGTGTTTTTTTTTAGTTGCTCTTCAGCTTTGATGAGCCAGAGGACACTAACTGAAACATTTCTCTTTCCATTTTTTAGTATTAATTAGAGCTAACTCCAGTAATAAGGACATGAGATTATTTACCACTCTCTTGGTCCAGATTCCACTGGCGCTCATTAATGTTTCAGCTTCATTTTCACGAGGATGTGATATGAGAGTTTCTAGAGCTTCTATTTTCATTACCAAAACTGACATTTACAGGTTCACAAAGTTCACGACAACATGAACAAGGAAGGAAAACAAGTGTTGTGAAACTCTGTTGGCTGGGGTCCAGGATAAATGATGGAAATCACTTAAACCAAACAACGAGGCAAGAAAGCAAACTGAGGGGACGTTCCTGCAGCTTCTTCTTCAGATTTGTGCAAAGCTTCCAGTTTGTATATCAGGAAAAATGAGGCTGGAAGCCAACATCCACAAACACATCACATGGTTACAGTGTATCTTCCTAATTTCCAATTCCATTTGACATTTAACACCAGCAGCCTTGACCTTTACTCCATTATCGTTATTAAGCATTGTTATTGTCACTACGGCCGTCAGTCAGACTGCAACATTTAGACGAAAGGGAGACACTTTAGTCTTTATCCCTCCTCAGTTTTTGCTTTCATAATCATTGTTAGAACTTTTGAGAGGCTGCCAAACATTTTTAACATGGAACAGATCTGCATGCCAATAAACAAACTGCAGCATTTTTCAATTCACTGTAGAGATTTACTAAGTTCTGACTTTTAAAAGCTGTGGTAGGAAAACACTGCCTTCATCAGCCATGAAAGCATCGCCTTGTATGCATAGACTGTATGAAAGATTAATGTAGCCTCCATAGTACTGCTTATTGGTTAGTAAAGGCTTGAGCTCAGCATCTTGGCCATCGCCATCTTGCTTATACAGCAGCAACTTGTCAATCACACAGTAGGCCCGCCCTAATGTGAACACCCTGCCTTATCGTCCTTTTCCCCTCTAATGGGGACCATTAGACTAATGAATACAATATGAAAATCATGTTATATTCATTTGACTTGAACCTGGTAATTTAAATATAAACTCTACAGGAAATTGTCTACTGAGGCCATAATTCAAGTAAGAAGTAGGGCTATTTTTCCTATAGACTTTCTTTAATTGCAACCAGAAGAGATGCCCCCTGCTGGCAGTTAAACAGAATACAGGTTTGAGGCACTTATGCATTGGCTTCACTTTTCAGACACAGACGCTACATTCATCTTAGTATTCTACTGAGTATCTTTTGAATAAAACCTATTAAACTGCAATGGTTCCCTTAAAATTTACCCTTGAGTAACTTCATAATCACATAGAGGAGAAATATCAGACATTTCCCTTCAGTCTAACTTTATTTTTAGCAATTTGTTCTCTATTTTGTCCATTACAGCACTTCATTGAAATGATTTCACTCTTACCTTGAGAAAAAGTTTCAAACCCAGGAGGTTTCCATCAAAACAACTTATAGATTTCCCCGCAGTTCAGCATGACCCGTCTTATCTTTGGGAAACTCCCGACAGGAATTTAAATTGAACTTCTGTCGGTTTGAGGGAGACTTGGCGAGTGAATGTGTGGGAAGCAAAAGTAGAAAAGAAAGTAGCAACAAAGATGATAATATAAAAGTACTTTTACTTTGTGAGAAATGAAGGACTTTTCTGCTTTTTCACTTTGACTTATTTTCTTTTTTCAAGGTCTTTTATTCTTTTATAGTCACTTTACAGGAGTGTTTTATTGCAAAGGTGCTACAGCTCTGACCTCTAAATTCTGTAATGCTGCTGACAGACAAAACTATCCTCATTCAGAGTCTGGATTTTGAAGGGCATCAGCTAAAAGCCTAAATGTAGAAGGTGGTGCTGATATGATGAGGTCACGACATGGCATTTACCAGGTGACATGGACGCAGAATCTTCTGATGGGGCTGACCACTTAAAACCACTTTAGAGACAAAGAGAGGATGACAAGAGCAGATAAGTAGATAAAGTGTCTTAAAAGGCTGCAAAGACTCTTTGATCCACAGATACTGCTGAAAGATGCATCAGATTATTAGAAAATCTGTGTAAACAAATTATAACCATAAGAGTGATTCAGTGACAGTTGAATCCCTAGAAGTTTTGCCATTGTTTGCACCTCTCTTTAAGATTTCATGAAAAAGGTATTTTCTATAACGTCATTTTCTTATGGTCAGAAAAAAACACCAGACTTAAGGAAGAAATGGTGCTTTTGTTTGGGTCTATTTTCATACAGGGATTAATACACAGATTGACAACTGACCAAAACAGACCTGTACTATAAAGCCAGTTCAACATATCCAGGATATCTTTTCCTTATCTGACTCTATTTACCCTAACATGGACAATCAGACTAAATCACACTAAATCACACAAAGGTCATTTGTTTGACTAATAAGATAAGCAAATAGACTTATCAGCATCACAGCTCCATTGTTAAGGCAAAGGTAGATTCAGCTATAATTGCAATGATATATTCTGTTAAGTTAATGTGTTATTTTCATGCATTCCTATGGGATGTAAGACGATGTTAGGGCTATTCCTTCAGTGGAAGACGAAGATTTTAGATGGTCTCTGAAAACTAAAAACCCTCTTTCTGTATGCACACTGAGGTCCGAGGGATCCTTCAGGAAGGGTGATGCTGTTTTCCAGAGAACCAGTTGATCAGTAGGTGGTGGTTTTGTACATGGTGATCTCTTATCTTGACCATAACCTGATCCAGAGCAGGTTAGGTGTAAGCATTTAGCCTGCCTCACAGTACAGGCCTCCAATGAGTAGGAGGTAATGGTCACTGGTCATCTTGTATCTTTTAGTTGGTTCAGTCTGGTACTATTCAGTTTCACATGTAATTTAATGATGTGAAATGTGCCTGAACTGCTGTGCTTTTCATACACAATCCCTCAGTTTGTTCATGAAAACAGATTTCACTTTTTGAAAATGTTATTTTATTATAAAAAATACAAACACTTTTCTCTGCATCAGATGTCATCATCAGTGCAGCAGTAACTTGAAAAAAAAACAGTGATAACATCATAATTATTAACTGTCTTTAAAACATTGTTATAAATCTTAGCTCTAAGCATTCTTGGGTTCAAACCATCCGAGATGAGCTACAGATTACATCTACATGTATCTACAAGTAATTTGTTATGACTGTTTCCATAAAATGCTTAGCATTACTGTTGACAACTGTTTCTCAGGACATTGTGATCTGTTATCATCTTAGTAAGTAAATCACTCCCTTAAACCCTTCCAGTCTCATGATTAGATGAGTTAGTCTTTTTTTTCAGCCTCCTGATAAATTCTGATTCATGGTTTGTGGGTTCCAGCTCAGGTGACGATTGTGTAGTTTGTGCCGTTTGAACAGTATGAGTTGGGTGACTTAGTGACCTTATTTTGGAACTGACAGCTTACCTGACACCATCTGAACCGCACTGATAGCAGCCACCCATCTGGTACTGCAGGAAGCTCAAAGCAAACACCAAATATGGTGTGACCCTGAGCCTGTGCTGAAGGAGAGAGAGGCGGGGAACAGGAAAAGTAACTTCTGTTTTGTGCAGGAAGTGCCCTTGACTTATGGTTAGGAGCGGGATGACTTCAAATGAGGTTTCTTAAATATACAGAGTATCCTCCCTGTGAAATATTAATTGCATTAAAACAAGGTCACCAGTGACCTACTGCACCACAAACAGCACAAAAAGGGAGGAATAAAACTCTTTAACTCCCACCCTGTGGTGTCTAGTTGAGCATATTCTACATCGCATGTTTTCTCAAAAACAACCGATGACTCAGAGCAGCCTGAAGCTGAGGGATGTCAACAGGTTTAGCATCAGAGCCTAAATTTCACCCTCCCGTGTTTAAAGTCAGAACTCAGTGATTCAAATCAGGATTTATTTGGCTTGTGATTTGTTTCTGGAGATAATTTAATTTAACATGTAGCTGGTATAACTGTGAATAATTTATCTTTAAGGTAACAGACTGCAAGTCTTATTTTCGCCCTTCTGCATGGCTCTAATTTCTTTATGATGCATGTTCTTTTTGATTTAATCTGTTTGAAAATAGGGTCATTTTTAATTTACATATTTTCTTTATCTCACTGGCAGAGTTTAATCTCCTTATCAGGTAACAGAAGGTATACACATTTTGAGGAAGCGCACAGTATGTGTTTGACCTCTGCTGAAGACACAACACATCCAAACAGTTGTCTGGGGGTTCTGTCTTTCTAAACATCTACATTTTCCAGCCTTTATCGCTGACTTACTGAAGAAAGTCTAAACTCGAGTTTAGAATGCCTCCCTGCAGACATTTTTAGCAGAGCTATCTCTCTAAATGTGAATGTTTAGTCAAGTTTACATTTTGCAGGGAAGGGCCCCTTCTTGTTTTCTTTATGGCAACCTTCATGTTGATGGATGGCTATGTGAGTGTTTGTGTGTGTGTGTATTTTAGAGAAGCTGTGGGCTGGTCAGAGGTCACATATTTCTCAGACACAACGTCCACATCGCTCATTAATAAACACTGAGTGTTGTTTATCTATGCACACATATAACTTGTGCAGCTACAAGTGTTTGTGTGTGTGTGTGTGTGTGTGTGTGTGTGTCTACGGGCCCAGAGTGGAGACAGAGGGTGAGGCCTGGCCCTTCTACAGCACCCTGTGTCCAGAGC
>VUQS01000987.1:56877-68226 GCA_015108495.1 Heterochromis multidens | reverse complement strand
AGGTCCAGCGCTGTAAACTTGTAATTTGAACTGCTGAAAGAATTAAACTTTTAAAAGACAGTCACTCTCCTGTATTCCTTAAGAAAAAATAAACGACCACGACCCAACAGTTGCTTTCTGAGATCTTTTAGCCTGCTTCACTTTGTCATACAGGTTCTGTTTAAGTGATTTCTTGATTTAGCAGGTCTGGCAGTAATCAGGCCTGGGTGTGGCAGTGAAACTGAACTGAGCTTTACAAAAAATGTGGTTAATCACAGTTAATTCATGATTTAACAAGAGGGGCAATTACTTTTTCACACCACTGTACATCTGTGTTTTGGATCAGATTTTACAAAGTGTTTCAGAATGAAAGGAAAATGGAACAGAAAGACAACAAATATATTAACAACAAAGGGAAGTAATAGGTAAACTTGTGAAAAGTTCAGTTAAAAGGTGGGTGTTATTCCTTTGAATGTCAAATTCTATAGATTAGTGTTTTTAAATGTACTTACCTTGCAGAGCACATTGGCTGGCCATGTTTGTCTTTGACAGCCAGTTGATGTGTGATTTTCTGTCTCTGCTGAGGTCTGGCTGATGATTATTTCTTCTTAATCTCCCCTCAGTATAAGACTGTTTCTAGTCCTTCCCTTTAAACATGTGTTATACCTTAAACATCCTGTTGTACAGCTGAGAGCTGTCACAGACAGTGAGAAAGGGGAAACAGCAGCTGGATGTTAGGTGCATGCTGCCACTTCAGTTGAGGTATGTTTTTTTTTAGAGGTATGTGCATGCTGTGTTTTGGTGTATTCAAAAAAGAGGAGCTAATCTCCTCTTGGATAGTAGATATTTTTAATAGTCCAAGTTTGGAACAAAGGTCCACAAATAGTCAGAGCGCTCAACATCTGGAAAGACTGTTTCCAGGAGAGTTGGAACACTATGTGAAATGTAAATTCAAAAAAAGAATGCCATGATGTGTGTAACCCGTGTGTGTTTTTGTTACGCCTGTTGTTGTCTGTGTTGTGTGTGGTGTGAAAGGATGAGGCAGGAGACAGTACTGGATCTCTGGGTTCTCCAGTGTCAATCAACTGTAATACAGAAATACAGAAAACCATGAGCTGTGTGTGTTTGCTAGGCCTGGCTCCCCTGATAAAAGAGCAGAATTGTCGGGGCTCACACAGGACAAGTCAGGTATTAGATAGAACAAGATACAGCAGTTTGTTCATATTCAAATTACAACTAATGGCTTTAATAAACTTTTATCAGCAGTGAGCAACGTGATAGTGACCGACCTCCGGCCATGCTGGAAACCGCTGTGACCGGAGAACACATGCAGATGCCTGCGTCATCACACGGAGCACGTCCGCACACACACACACACACACACACACACACACACACACACACACACACACACACACAGTGAAAACATTACAAGCAGAAGTCAAGACCAAAAGATTAACTAGACTACTAATTACTGTAACTGAGATTGGTAAGCCAGGCAATTTGAGTTTAATGTCAAGTTCTACAGTAGTTTGGCAGTGTCTTAAAGGAAAGTTAACTTTTAACAGGAGCTCAGTGGTAACCTGTGCTGTCTGCCTAATGTCACAGATCTACAAAACAGGAATGCCTGCTTCCAACCAATCAGTCAAAATAATAAAAATTCTCCAATATAAAGGAAGTGCATTCCAATATAAAATCGGCACTGGGATCACGTTGGTTTCCATGATAATCCATCAGGGATGTCATAAATGTCAGCTGAACAGCCCTACTCTTTCTGTAAGCATGCTTAGAGCAGATCACTGACTAAAGCCGGTTGGAGTTATTCTTTTGTTTTTCATTATTTCCTTACTATTGATTGTTTCTCTGTTTCTGTTGTCCCCATTTTCCATCACTGTGCAATATGAAGTTTTTTGTTTGCTTGTTTGTTTTAAATGTTTTTCTGTGATGATGATTGTGTAATGCCCAACGGTCTTAATTTTGAGCAAGGAGAGGCAATAATAATCTGCTGACAGAAACTTGAAAATACTATGGTTTTGTCATATGGATGAAAAAAAAAGTTGGTTAGAAATATACAAATTATATTGAACATGTTTTCATGTTTCACACTTTTTAGATGTCTTCTGCATCGTTTTTCTATTTCCAGTTCAAATCAGTCCATTTTTTTTTAAAGTTATCTTGCTTCATTAAGCCCAGCAGTGTAATTCTGAAGCTGTTTAATAGCTATCTATGCTAATCACTTTCAGCAACCGCAGATCAGGATGGAATGAAATAAGAGAAACTATTAATCTTCTTGAGAAAATGATGTTCCCGCAGACAAAGAAATGATATGCTTAACTTGGGTTAAAGATGAAAACATTGTTATAGAGTATTATAATTGCAAAGTTGCTGCAGAAGCAAATAATACAAGTCTGTAAATAAAAAGACTTAGAATCTCAGTGTTCTCTGCCATTACTTGTATTACATTTAAATATTTCTGTCTAAATAGAGGATAACTTCCACTAATCTGACAGTCTGAAGCATTTAAGACCTCTGTGGTGATTATTCTTTAAAATATATAACAAAAGAACTAGGCCAGTGTAGAGAAAATTAAAGTTGACTCAAATAATATATGAATACTATTGCTGGATATTGGATTGCCTGCTTTTCTGTCTTTACCTTTTCTGTTTTCTCTTGATTTGCGAGAACGTGAGGGAGATGGGCACATTTTACGCAGACTGCGTGACAAGAGATGAAAAGAAATTAAATTATCAGCTGTGTAAAATACGAATTATAAAAAGAATCTGATGATTTACAAATAATTTAAAGTCTTAATTTAAAAAAATATATCAAATACTGAGAAATGTAGTGGTTTAAAAGATATTGTAAATCTCTTCTTTTAAAAGCACTCTGCAAGTGTGTGGGAATTTATGAAACTAATTCATTTAGTTTTGGAAAAAAAAACTGTTTTCCTGTTCTTGCTTAATATACTGTAGGATTTTGGCTGCTTATTCATTATGTATCAAATGTTTACCATTATAGAGCCATACTGTTGTAATTTTCTTTCTGAAATAGACCAAAACTGACATTGACAGCATAAGTAGTTTTAAAACCAGTGCATATCATCCAGCATCAATGGTGCCTTCACAAGTATACAAGCTACCAGTGCCATACTGTCAATGCTAATGCACCCATAAACCAACACTGATGTGGGCTTTTGAACTGTACACTGATAATAGGCCAGATGGTCGCTCTCCTCTTCAACTCTGGGGATGCAGTGTCCATGATTCCCAAGAATAATTTCAGATATTGAGTGGTCATACCAAAGGATAGTTTTTGGCTTTGCTTCAGCATCCTAAATGAGGTCAGGCACAGAGAAGATACAGTATAGCTGCATCTTACTTATACTTGTTTTTTTCTTGTATGGTAACGCTTTAACTTGCATTTGTGGATGCAGCAATGAACTGTTCACTGACCATGGTTTTAAGAAGTGTTTTTCAGCCCATCCACTGATTTCCACTATGTAATTGTTTTTTGTTGTTTTGTTTTTTTTTTGTTTTTTTATGCAGTGCTGCCTATAGATCCAAAGATCACAGCATTTCACTTTTGTTTTTTGGCCTTTTATCTTGCGTACAGAGATTTCTCTGGATTTTTGCAATCTTGGTGTGTGCTTCTTAAATTGTTAAACTATTCATCCACTCTTTCCTTTGCAGAGAGCTTTCTATTATGTTTTTTGATACCCAGTAATATTTCATACTACTAACCAACTGCCAGTTAACCTAAAAGGAAACACCAATATATCAGTTTCCATATTGAACATGTTATCTTTGCATCATTTTAACCCTGTAAAGCCTGAACCATGAAATAATTACCAGAAATTTTTTTTCTCCAGTTTTTGAAACTGGAGTGTTTATTGAACCTTCTGACAAATTAAAAAAAAAAAAAAAATTAAATATCAATTTAAATATATGACTTTTAATTTGTATCATTTTTTGCTACCTTTGCTACATTTTCTGATCCCTGATGGATTATCTGTGCACTGCATGTGTCTGATTGTATACATCAGGTTTTTCAGGAAAAAAAAATCACACTGATGATGCAGAGGTCTCAAAAACTCAATCAAATCAAAGGTGATTAACATGGCGTTAAACATAATATTGGTTTTAAGTGATTTACAAATCATTTCATTATGTTTACTTTTTTGGACATGTGGGTTGCAATTCTTTGAAAAAGATCTTTGTCAATATACAGTAGTGGTCATCAGAGTGTTGTTCTCTTCGCTGCTCTGCTGACTCTCTTGTCCTGCTTGCCTGTCTCATTTACTTGTCTTTTTCTTCTTGTACTTCCTGCTAGACATATTTTCTAAAGAATGATCCTACAACATTTGACAGATGTGAACTCTATTTTTGTAAGTATGTTTATTTGTTCTATGCTCTCCTTCCTAACTGCTCTGTGAACTATTTACCTTTATGTTTTTTGACTAATGTTATCATTTTACAATATGTTGTCAAGACAGCTGAGAAAAAAAAAACAAAAAAAACAAAAGCTTTGTTTTATATTTCAGACAACTGCAGCTGTTGGTATTCCTGTTTTGTGCACTATGTTTAAGAGCTGTTTCACATCAATCAACCAAAGACTAAATGATATTTAAACACAGTCAGTGTTGAGCTCCAATGTGCTCCAATAAGTAGCTTTTATGTGTACATCTAAAATCCCATCCCACTCACACTCTGTTCCACCTGTTCCACTCTCTCATGTGTGTTGTGTGTATTGATATTGATATAGACAGTGTTCTGAAACTTAATATTTTTGAAATAGTGTTGCAAAAGTGTCAGAAAACAGTCTTGGGAGAGTGAGTTGTTGATATTCCTGCATTTCTGTAATGCTCACATGACTCACTTCTAAGGCATAAATACTTTTTCTGAGTGTGCTTTTGATGTAACCCATCCGGTTGCCTCAGGCACAACATTCATCTGTTTGGGAGGAGTTGGCGTTCTCCTTTAGAAAAAAAAACAAAAAAACAAAAAAACAAATGTCCTTGTGAATGAATGACTTTACTGTGCCCACCTTTAAAACTTGGAACTCAACACACCTGAAGTTATCCCTCAACATTAAGCGCTAAAGGGTTACAGCACTTTACAGTACCCTTGAAATTTTTGTTTTTCTTTTTTCAGCCGACTGGTTCATAAAAGTAACAGTGCGTCATGACTGAGCATCTTGCTCAAACACAATATGTCTTGTGAATGCATTGCACTCTGGTTTGTTTGTGTCAGTATCCCTCCCCTTTTTTTTGTGTTTTCCACAGTGTGAGTGTTGAACGCCAGTAAAAAAAACAGCAGCAGTAGCATCAACCCCTTGCTGTTCTATAATTAAAAGGTCTCTGCTCACAAGAGTCATGTGTATGTTGGTTTCTATTTCAAACACCAAATTAGATTTCAGTGATTTCAAGCTTTCCCTTAAAAATGTATAAGTGACTATTATACCTCTAATTAGACCTGCACTTAGTATTACCTGTTTTCTGTGGTATACTTTGAATAGTGTTTTTGTACTTTTAAATAGTGCTTTTATTTGCATTTAAACTGTCCTTAAATGCATTCAATACTATTTTTATTTTACTATTTCATAAATAGCTTAATTCTGCCAGATCCTTATAGAGAACTCTTTGTAATGCTGCAGGGAATTTAAAGGACTGCTATTTATATTTTATATCAAAACTAATGATTGCATTACTTATGAGACAACTAAAATAATTAGTATTGACCATATTACAATTTCAGTAAGCTGAAAAGAAGAAACAGGTAACAATATACAGCATAAACAAAGCAGAGCACATGCAAGGACAAAAGAGGAACAACAGATGATACAATATTGATCTCAGTGAGGTGGCCAATGAGAAGAGATGCATTTCCAACAAAGATTTTAAAATATCAATAGAGGGAGCAGACATGTGGTGAGATACACTGTTCCATAGTATTATATAGCTACTACAGAACTAAAATTACTTAGAGTTAAATCATAGAATTGTTTGTACTGCAGTCTCGCATTAATATTTCAACAGTGCATTATGGCTCCAAGAAGATACAGTAAATCTTTGCAAATACTCGAGAGCTTGTTTCATTAAAATTACATAAAAGTTACTTAAATGTTTTACTCAAAAGCATCCATTTGACAGTTATTGTTTGACTCTCTGTTCAAGAGGAGAAAATCTTTCTCTTGCACTTTCTCAGAGTTTTCTATCTTTCTCCTAATCAGTTTAATCTTATTTTGCATATCAGAATCAAGGACCTATACACACTGCTTTTCACACGTTCACACTGGCCAGTTCATCTCCTTTTATATAAGTATTTTAATGCAGCTACATAAAGCATATTCTATATAAAGTATCCTGAGACTGTTACGGTGATATATAGAGGTGGTAATGTAATGACTTATAATGAAAACAAAATGTTGGAAACCACAAATTATCCATTTGTCTGATCTGTAATCCTTTTATCGCAAACACTTTTTAAATAAAGTGTTGGAAAGAAAATTTCCCAGTAATGAGTATTTGTTTGAAAACAATTATATAATGAGTTCTGTAGCTCTGGAGGAGGTATGTCAAGCCTGAGGGAATTAGTCTGATGATGTCATAATGGCGTAAAGTATGATTTATAATAGAAAGCCTGCACTGGAAACTGACGGCAGGAATAAATGTGTGCTTTTATGATGCTTAGAGACCAATCAAAAGCTGCCTTAGTTCAATACGGGAGCCAGTGTTGCTGTATTTTAAGGATTCCTGGTCTAATTTGTCTCTCACAGGGCTCAACTTTACTCACCTGTGTTGTATTTTGTTACATTATTATCTCATTGGCTCATGTATAGATGGAAGCTAAATAAATGTTATGTAAATGTTATGAAATACTATGATAGTTAATTAATTTATAAAGTGAGAAATGCTAGATCAACCTGAAAGTATACTGTGATAATTATTTGGATTCTAAGTAGCCTGTTCAGCATTTATAGATCTCACCTCTCCTTCATTTATTTTTCTCCAGCCTCATGCCAGTCCTTGGATGCTCTTAACGTTTTGTCCTCTTTCCAAATTGCTCATCTTCACTAGAAATATAATCTTCATTTAAAATGAAGTTCCTGGGACACCTAATAACTCTACAGTTAACAAATATACAGTCTACATAGGGGTCCAACTTGCCCTATAGATTTTGTTCTGGTGAGAAACGTTAGTCCAGTGAGGGGAAAAAAATGTTATATTTGATGAGCTGACAGAGAAGGTAGAGAATAGTTGGAAGGCATAAACAGTCTGCTCCTTTTCATGTATGATGCGTGTGCCCTTGGTTACCTAGTAACTCTCTTCTCCATCTCCAATCGGCGCTCCCGAATATTCATACGGGATAGCGCCGCGCGTCCCCGCGAAGCTCGTGTTGAGCTCAAGAGTCAAGGCAAAAGCAGCAAAACGCACCAGGACTAGGAGGAGACTTCCCGCAGAAAAAAAAAATATATATATATATAAAACGTGGGAGAAATTCGTTTAAATGACAGCGGAGTGAGGATAATGAGAGCCGTTATCGCTTCACAGGAAGGTCATTCCCGAAAAACATATAAGCAGTGCGCAGACTATACGGATATTTGGAGTACAGAGAGTCGACTGCAAGTGAAGACCCCGAAACAGTGAAACATTGTCCCGGCTTTTTATTTCCAGAAAGGCATGGGGGGATTTAGACCTCGACAAGGCAGGTGAGTCATTTCATTAGACCTGATGAGCAACTGGGGAAAATTCTAAGGCTGTCTTCGTTCGGAGTGACTTAGGGAAATGCAGGGGAAACACGGTGCATCGGGATACTTGGTTTTAATTTATACGACTTGGGCTCTGTTTTTTGTTTTTTTTGTGGAAAAGATTAAGAGTGGGAGCTATTTTGTAACGCAACATCGACGCAGCCCTGTAACCCGGCACGGAGGCACGTATACTTCTAAAACGCATTTGGATTTTGTGAGTTGCACAGACTACCTCGAGTCTTATTAGAGGCAGGGATTTGGATGCTGCTAACTGTGTATATCTTTTCCTCCCACTGGCATATGTAGCATGTTGTAATACCACTGCACAGCAAACGTCAATGCAGAAAACAAATGCTTGTGATAGACGTCCAGAGCACTTGTTACTTGGGCATAAAGACATCTTCTGCGCGTGATGGGCGCAAGCTCTGTGTCATTGCTCATCCTGTAGCAAAAACGAAAATGCCAAATGACTTGCGTTTGTGAAAAAAGATAGAGAGAGAGAGAGAAAACAGCAAGCTCTGAACTTTAAGATACATTTAACCAAGAATTACTGAATTAAATTGCTCAGAATGGAATCAGATCTAAGATTTTTTAATGTGAGTGGGACCAGTTTGTACCAGGCTATAGACCTCCATCTGGTATGAGGAGGAGCAGGATAATCTGCCACGGGGATACATGGGGATCCCCAGTTTCCTATTTCTTTTTTTTTTCTTTTTCTTTTTTTTATAACATTTTCTCCTAATTGGTTTGTGGATGATTAGATGGCTCAGTATTAGCATTTATAGAAGCTTCAGTGTGAGTTTACCTGGCTATTTAAGGGTATTGTTCATCGTATAGTGACAGATTCAGCTCAAAATAACGTGTTATCATTGTGGTGGATATATATTTTATTCCAATTACTACTCATCACTTATTTGTATTCATTCCTTTTAATGTTTTGACCTATTTCACAACTTTAACATAAAAACATGTAAAAAGTTAAGTTTTTTCATCTTTAATTCCTATAATAGCTGTAAAAAAAAAAAAAAAAACATATTGCTTGCAAATAAGAGAGTATATGGTGTATAAAGCAGTGTGATGATCTTGTAGGCCACACATGTCTACTTACGTACAATGTGACATTCCTGGACACATGGCATAAGAAATATACTATAAATAAATAGTCTGGTTGTTGTCAGTGGCAGAAAGAATAATTAAGAGAGAGAGAGTTGAATTCCAAAGAGAGAGGAGGAAGTGGAAATGTCAAGCAGGAGTTGTCATGGTGATTAGTTGAATAACCAATGTGTCCCTGAAACCTAAACATTTAGGAAGTGATTCAGCCTGTTATTTGGCATGCAAACCACGCTATTGATAAAAGAAGACCCTAATGGGTGATAATCACACAGACATGTAGAATTCCTAGTTTTTGTTGCACCCGTATAAAAACCACCTTATGAAATTTGAGTAGGACTCCTCGAATTCAGTCTTGATTTGCAAGAGAATTATGTTTGTCTATATTGTACGTGGCGCTTCAATATCATGTGAAGAATTATGCATGCTGGTGCTGCTGCTGCTGTTTGTGAATTCTCTTTCTGACCCTTCAGTGTTTGCATTCCAGTCGAGCAAAGTGCTATTTTTCAAGTTCCCTGCTGTTTTAATATCCATTCTTCACCCTTTTCTCTGAATTTTTCTGGGATGTACTTGAGCAGTGTAACAATCATGGCAGCTTAATTTACAACAAAAACGGAGCTTTCGGGTTTCAGCCGTTGGAGAGTAATTACAGAGAACGCTGCTCACCCAGTGTGTTCATTTGCTAGACAGATTACACTGGAAGGGTTGGGCCATCGAGAAGCGGTCAACATGTGATCACTGACAGGCACACATGCTGACACACTCCTGTAGACACACACACACAAGTGCAGCATTGAGTCTGTTGTTTACCCTGTGAGTCTCAGGGCTGCTCAAGAAAAGCTCCATGAGACTCTCTGTCTACTGCAAAGGTCAGCGAGGCTTCGTGCTGACCTAACGTGAATACACCTGAGTGTGTCTTGGCCTGACTTAACATGGATGAGCCGCTCATTGGTCTCCGGCCCGAGAGGCCTCTTGTTCCTTAGCCTTCAGTTTCTCTTTAAGAATGCGCTCCTTATTGCTTTCTCATCCAGACACATGGACAGAGGTGTGCAAGCACATGTGCGCCTCTGTGTATACGCAGTGGTGTGTTGTTGCACATATAAGGAAGGCTGTGGAAGGTTATTTGTGTTTTCTAATATTCTTCATTGCGTTTGACGTGTTGTCTTGAAGCGGCAGGAGCAGGAGCTGAATAATTTCCCAAATGGATACCTCTGACCTTCTGAAAATATGTCCTATCACTATTTATCCCGCAGCCAAGGAAAGGCCTGTCATTGTTCTAGCGCTGTTCTCACAGCATTGCAACATCGTTCAAACAAAAGGAAGAAGGGAGGTGTGACGTTTTCAAATTTAAAACAGATTAGCTTATTACCACGTTACCAAGCAAGCAAGACAATTGGCTTGACTTGACTTGACTGTTGCTCTTGAAGATGCACAGCTTACAAATGTCTACCCAAGCAGACATAAAGTTTACAGACTTATCTTACTTCTTGAGACTCATCTAGAGAGCAGATTTAGTTTTTAGGTTATTGCTACTTAAAATGTAAATGATTCTGAGTCGTGCAGGGTCTTAATTGTCTCTCACAATGGCTGCGGTGCAGAGACCTCTGAAAAAGATCTTCTAAAACCAAGTAAAACTGTGCCTCGTGACGTGTCATCTGAGCTCTTTTTTCCTTGCCCTTCGCAGACATGGATGTACAGTGACTAATGTAGGAGGATCAACTTGTCTCTTCATATTTGCTCAGGAGGATGCGCCTTCATCATCATTAAATCACACTCTTTATGACTGAATTTCTGCAAAACACCCTGATTGTTTTTTATTAAATATTAGTCGAAACAAGCGGCAGTGCTCTATACACTTGTGTCACAGTCATTTCAATAATGAATAAGACATATTTGTTAAATCAGTAAAAAGATGAAAGAGTGTTTGTTAGACTAACAAAATGGTTTTGGCCCGAGGCACAAAGATATGCCTCAAGTCTTCTGCACATAACATATTTAACTGAGATATTACATTGTTCATGGCCCAAAAAACATCTCCCCTGACTAACAGGTTTCCCTGCCAAAGACCAATGTCTGCTTAGTAAACAAGATTCTTTTGGACATCGCCATTCTAACTACAAAGCAGATGTCACGCAGTATGTCTCCACTCACTGTCTGCCAGAAGTTATCTACTTATTAATTATTTATTAATTAGTCAATTTACTCTCAATAACACACAGACCAAGGACGAAGCCTACTGAGCTATAATCAGGGACAACCAAACATGCAGCCGCAGCAGCAGCAGCAAGGAGCTGTTTTTGATTGTTTTCCCTTTTAACTGAGACTTTTTAAAAATGCATCACATGGAGAGAGACAGCAGGAGGAGGGTGTGGGAGACGATCATGATATGGAAATGCAAAGTTGTACTTTAAGCTTACGTAAGCTTATGTAAAGTTCAATTCATTTCATTCATGTGTAACATGCAAACATAAATGACCTTTTTTTTTTTTTTTTTTTTTCTTTTGGCCTCTACTA
>VUQS01000987.1:41469-56857 GCA_015108495.1 Heterochromis multidens | reverse complement strand
CTGTGGCATACAAGAATCAATCCACTGAAGCAGTGCGTGTTTTACATTCCACTGACTTTACTTTGTGAATCTGTTGTATTTATTTGTGGACTCTGACTGCGATTTGCATGCTTGCTGCATGCACAGTATGTATAGATTTCTGTACCTTTGACTACTGAGTCATACACGCCTTTTAAAGACCGCATATGAGGCTTGCCAGCTCATTTAAAATTTAAAATATCTGTCAACCATCATAATATTTAAGGCTGGTCTGAAATGAACAAAGAAGTAGTCGTTCTTTCTGTATGTCGTGCGTGACAGGGGTGAAACCCTGCCTGTTTGTTTTCAAAAAGTCACCTTAATCCTTATGATTTAAATCGCATTTTATTTTACCTAATCCACCCTGCAAATACAGAGACAAGTGACAGGGAGTCAACACATTTTAATCCCAGGGGATGAACGTTACTGTCCAGGTAAAGTTTAAGTGGCAGAGTGTGCCTTTCCTCTGTCAATTCCTCAGCTTCTTATCCAACTAAGCAATCACTAAGCCCCTTTCTCTCCTCATTTTCTTAACATGGAGTGAGTATTGTGTGGGTCTGGCAGTACACAGAAACACGGGGCCGTCTAATTCATGGGGTAAATTAGTGGAGATAAGGCCTGAGTCAGTACCTCCAGCCTACCATAGATCCCCTGGGGCAGGCTCTTAAGGAGCTTAGTAAAAGCCTGTCGTATGAAGACATGACATGGAGCTGGCTAAATGGGCTACGTTGGAGTGTCTTCCATCAACCTAATATTCATATATGGGTCACTGTCGTTCAGGCTTAATCCCATTCAATTTATTCACTCTTGGTTATTAATTCAGAGTTTTAGGAAAATATAGCACCATGTGCAAGCTAGGTGAAAAAAAGGTGTATTAGCGTTTCTTTAATGTAGTTGTGCACCAAAGTGACAGAACACTTAGACCCACTCATAAGACCGTGTTGTGTAAGACTATGAGTTTGTGCTACCAAATCAATAATGAATGCTGGTTTGCCCGTAGTAAAAGAACAAGAAAGAGCTCCTCCAGAGTCACTGGGTCACATACACTGGGGAAACAATTAGAGGCTTCTTTGCACTTCACAGTGCTGCAGCTTGTTTTTTCTCTCTTTTTTTTTTTCATCTGCACGCATTTCCTGTAATTTTTCTCTGGGGTCCGGCAGCATGTCTGTTCCGCTGTTGAGAAATTACAGACATTGGGTGCAAAGTCTTTTCCAGCCAGAACTACAAAAGGCCATGTCAGGTCCTTGTGATATATGTGGGGCCACGTGAGGTGGAAAGCATAGTGACGGATAGGACACCAGTCTTGCGGGTGTGTGTTAACCTCATAATGCTGACAGATTACAGATTTAAATATTTTAAATCTCACAGAGCACATGCTCTAGTGATGAAGAGAGTGGAAATGACTGCAGTAATGCAAGAGATTAATAGAGATCCTTCCTCTCTCTCTCCCCTACGCACATACTCCAACACGCACAAACTTTAAATTTCAACTGTTTGGCCACCATATACTCACAGATCTCTGTTTTACAAGTAGGTTTTCAATTACAGTTGCTTTATCTTCTTTAGCATAATCTTTTCTTTATTCTCCTCTTTTCCCTTGCTTTTGCCTGTTTCACTTGCACAAAAACACATACATCTGTTACTCTGGCAAACAAATATTGAATTTTTTTTTTTATATTATGTTTGAGATTTAGCAAAATGTTGACACTGAGTGCAGCACCAGTGTCATGCTGCTTTATCTCCCTTATTTTTTCCTCTCTGAAGACAACGTGTAAATAATGTAGACACATTTATGTGTGTGTGTGTGTGTTTGTGTGTTTTGTCTCTGGACGCCAGACTTTTCACCTGTGTTTTTGATAGTATGCAGAAAAGGCATTAGGTTAGGTACAGTTGTGAGTTGTTCAAAGCTGTAGTGGACTGAGGTGCCGTCTATTTCACTCTTAGTATTTATTTCACTATGCTGGCCACTGAGGAGTCTTAAGGCCAGTTGAATGTTATGTGTGGGCTTTTGTTTTGTCCCTGTTCAGTTTGTAGAAATACTGCAACCATTTTTTAAAATTTATTTATTTTTTTATCAAGGAAAGCCCCAAAAGTAAATAATAAACTATATTTTCTTTAATATGTTTTAGTAAATATTTCAATTCAAATTTAGCATTTGTTTATAATTTTCATGTTTTGGCCCAGATTGTCTGTTTTAGAATCATTATTATGAAAAAAGACCGGAGTGGGTTATAAAATTTCATGTGTAATGTGTGTGTAATTGCATAATGGTCATTAAAACCCCTCAAATTCCCCAAAACAATATTGAGCGCAGGTCCTTCGTGTCTTCAGTGGTAACTGTGTCTCTGCCTTTACTTGTGCTCGCATTTCCTTCCCATCAAGTTGACTGGAGACTGAATTGCCTGTAGGTGTGAATGTGAGTGAGTGGTTGTTTCTGTACTATCTTTTTGATGGGAGTCCACTGTGTTTTGGCCTAGTTGTTGTGCAATGTAGTGTAACAGTTCAAAGAATAAATGAATAAATAACATTTATATGTAAATGTAATATTATATAAATATAATAGCATAGCATTGAGTAAATGCATAAAACACAATATAAATACCATTGTAATATTTACAAGAATAAACTATTATATAAAACAGTAAATAGTAAGTAAGCAAATCTAATCAGATGCTCTTACTAATGCAGAATTATACAGCTTTGGAAGCTTTGTAAATTTACCTTAATGACATTGCAAACCCTCTACCTTAATAGGATGGTACCTACCTTGGGACTGGTTTATTTTGGTGCTTACATGTAGACCTGCTCCTCACTGTCGTCTATTTATATCTCTTGCCAGCTTGGCAATGCTTTCCGATAGCCTTTCCCTTTCAGAGAAATTCCTCTATCAAGCTCAGGGCCCATCTGTGCCCATATTTCTCCCAAAAGGAGCCATCCTCCACAATTATAGCTTTCTTCCAATGATACCATCAACATGCCATCACTCTGTGTAAGAACAGGCTCCAGGAAATTGACTTGATATTAATCTGACAAAATTACCAAGAAAGGAAATTAGACTGGGGAATTTTCTCTGGCATTGATTGTGTTTTCAATACAAGATGCACACTTTTTATGGATCTTAAAGTTTAAATAATATAACATTTAGCTGACTATTTCAAACATTAACGAACTAAATGAACATACATAAGAAAATAGTTTCTTTGACCTAATATGTTCTCTTTTGATTTGCCGCTGCTCATTACAATGATATGGATTCAGATTTACCTGAGAATCTGGGTCATTACAGAAATAGCCTTGCAACTTACTCCCCCAAGATGGCAGCTGTGATGAATTGGTGGCTGTAGGTCACTATGACAATGGTTTGAGTGAAAAAGTGAGGCTGAGGGGAGGAGCTCAGGATTTTGATGAGTTTCTTGGTTTGAGGTTTTTAATCTAGAGAGAGAGAAAAAAAAAAAGTTTTGTTTCTGGGGAGTATGGTGATGTGGGCGAGCACATAAGACCAGGGAGGAATCCTCGAGGCGCTTTTCTGAGCCTTTAAGTAGCACAGATTTGAGGGTTTTGCTAAAACGTCCCAAATTATGTGTTCCAAAAGCCCATAATCGCATATTATTTGCAGAAAGCTGTAAATATGTGGGTTGCTATTTGAACCTTGACTATTAACATACTGTATTTTCATGAGCTAAAAGTAATAGAGCCTCATGAGTTTGTTGTCCAGTGCGCACTTGCGTTTTGTCTCTCGAGTCATTACAGCAGGAAGGTAGATTTGGGACAAGAGACTCCAGAGCTGTAGTTTCTCTCATAGTTCCATCGCCCTGGGCTCACCGTGAATTTCATCCCGGTTTAAGTACAGGTGTTGAATGACATAATAGTGGTGGGCAGTTCAGTCCTGAAGCTGAAGAGTGAAATGATACTGTTGGATAGAAACGGTTCTCTGAGAGTAGCAGGAATGGAGAGGGGATCAGAGAGGATAAGAACAAGGACAGAAGGAAGAGGTGAGATTGAAAAGAAACAAGAGGAAAATGGCTAGGGTGGAGAAAGATAAGCCTGGATAAGCCTTTTGACAAGTGAGCTCTGGGCTGGAGAAAGCCAGTCAAACAAAAATCTGCCACGTTTGTTTTATTCATGCTGCGGACAACTACAGCTTTACTATCAATTTTTTTTCTTTTACACCAGTACACAAACAACAAGCAGAATACAAATGCTCGTCAATTGTATCCTGGAGTTTTTCTTCATTCGTTCTTTTATTTGAAGATTTTTTTGATTGAGGCAGACCTCCATGCCATATTGAAACTTACTAAATGATTCAATGTTTTCTGACACCCCAGAATTTACTGGCATTCTCATCTCATATTCTCTTTAATCACATCCTCTTTGAATCCAAACCTGCTTCACAGAAATTTTGTGCATTTAAAATTCTACAGAAGCCCTAACTCCAAAGCAAACGGTGACAATACGCATTTATTGTTGAAATTTTTTGGAAGCCTGGTATCCAGTAATATGTTAACTAATGGGATGTCCAATGATGTTATTTGCTAATGTTGCTGAAGGATAACAAGCAGGCAGGATATCGAGTTTACATTCTTTGAGCCTCTTCTTGATTTGTATGACCGAGCTGTCTCCTGAGTCTACTTCTGAAATAAATTATTTAAATGAAGAAGTGTGTGTTTTACAGTGCAAAAGGCATCAGAACTCTGCGAGAGTACAGATACATTTCAGGAGGGCTGCCAAACTGCTACACATCGTTTTACTTGATTGGATGTTGAAAAACCACCGGAAAGTCATGAGCCATCCTAAACACAGAGTTACACACTGCAGCTGGAGACTCCTCGGGGTTGATTCTAATGATACCAATGTAATGTATCCAGTAAATTCATGATCAGTATGTATAATAAAAAATAAAATACAAAAAAAATCCAGAACTGACCTAATAAGCCATATCTTTGCCTTTGTTTCCCACTGTGCTTTTTGAAAGAAGAACGAATAAAGAAACCTTATCACAAAGGACGTTGGAAATGTGACATATTTCCTCAGGGATAATTGTGCTTTGTGTCTCCGTGGCCCACTTTTCCTTTATATTGATGCTTAGCTGCACACAAATGACAAACAGCTGCATCACATGTAAAGGTCTTTCTAGCCAGGTCCATTAGCAAAGGTCCAGAGAAGACAACTTGAAAGCAGAATAGAAAATGTGTACTCTTTGCATTTAATTGTTCGACGCAGTGTGAAAGGACTCGTCAAATTGGGTTAAATGAGGATCCTCTGTTTCCCTTTTAATCTGAAACTTGCACCCCGTACCCATGCAAAAAACAAAATGGTGCCGGAGATAAAAGGCAACCAAAACAGTAGCGCACGGATATAGTAGTGAATGGCTTATAGAGGATATTTATGTAATCTGGGGGCACCAGGGCTGACTCAAACCCGACTCAGAGCTGCTGTTGCAGAGAGAGGCCCAAGGACAGTAGCACATTTTCTAAATCCCTGGTAGACACAGAAAGTTAAGACAAGCAGTGTTGCAATAAAACAAAGCCCAACCCATTTATCTGAGCATCCCACACAACCCCTGGCCCAGATTTACAGCCCTGGGCATCAAGTGCTACCAAATCTTCTGGCAGCCACCACCTCAGATATTGATAGGAAGAGCGAGAATCCCACCAAGGAATTCTGAGCTGGAACTTCCCAAAACATGAGCAGTCCCTTAATGGTCTGGGATCACAGAGCAAAAGAGTATGATATAAAACCTTTTGCACTATAATGACATTGTAAATTGGTATAACTTGTCATTGATTTTTTTTTCTTGCTCTGAACCTGTCTAGCAACTATCTATTGCCGTGTGGCATTAAGAGTTTATGGATTGTTTGACAAAGCCAGGTCTTTGATGAGCATTTGTATCCTCCGGAGATGGAAAGCAGACGCTATTCCATTAAGAGCAAAATGCCTTTTGAAAACAAATAAAAACAGGCCCTCTCTCATCATTACATCTAAAGCGCTTAATCCTACACAGAGGAGGCGCTCCTCTCTTCTGAAAACCTTTTCTTTGTATCCATCACACGTGGATTTCTTTCTTGGAGCATGTCTGCATACCAAGTTGGCGATGCTAACCTCTGGAGGTAAAGGGCGATCATGCAGCTCTTTAGGTTCTCCCTGAGGTGCAGATACAGATATATATATATTTTTTAATTCTAGAAAAAGTGAGTGGCAAATTATGGTAATGAAAAAGTCTAGCACTAAGTTGGAAAGGAGCATTAATTGTAACAACATGTGCTTTTGTTCCTGAAAACTTAAAGTGTTGCCTTTTTGTGCTGACAATACAAGCAAACTTTGACTAAACGCTAGAGTAAAAGTTCCCCTATTATTTTTCACACCATTTTCGCAAACATCTAATAAAATGACAAAACAAATCACCCGACACATAAACGTACGCTGAGATTTACCTACATAGACAAGTGTTCACAGTTTCTGCTCACCACAGGGGTAAGTATTGGTAACAGTTGACATGCCATTTTGGTCCTAAGGGCTCTGCTTTTAGTGTCTGTGAAAATTGCGGGAAGGCCTTGTAGTCACATGAAATTTTACAGCAGGCGTGGAGGCACTTTCATTGTTGCGTTTGCTCCTCGCAGAAGCTCCAAGGCTCTTAAGCTAGAAAACAACAATGGCCTCGTTGTTCTGTCTCCTCTACATTCATGCCTGGTAAAAGGAACATAAAACTCCCTTCCCTCTGTGAGCTCCCGCTAGTTGCACTCGTATCAGCGCAGTTCAGGCACAGAGGAATAGTTTTCAAAGTGTCACCGTTTAGGGCATGGTTTGGATGTCAGCAGTGAAATGAATAAATAATGTGCCCTCCAGTCTCATTTGATGTAGCGGGATCTGATCTGATATGACTTTTCATTCGCGCTAGCTAACATCCAGATGTTAGAGGAAAACCTTCCCCCCTCCCCCTTAGGTTGCTAATGAAACACGGAACAGGAAAGGATGCTTATAGCTGTTTTAACAGAAAAACAAAAAAAAAAAAATAAGACGAAGAGAAAGGCTAAAAAGAGGCAGATCAAGGCGAGTTTATTTTATAAGAAAAAAAGATGTGGAAATCAGTGTAGTGATCAAAGTTACGCATTGGTTCCCATACAGTATCTACAGTATGTGCTGTCATTGCTCTGGGCTTCTTTGGTGCAGAGTAGGCACAGAATAGGAAGGGAGATTCAGCATGCAGTGTGTGTTTGGTGCAGTTTTTGAGGAAGTGCAGACAACCTGAGGCCAAATTTGCCTGCAGTGTTTGGGCATGGCCTACTTCTAAGTGTGCAGTCATTAATGTGGTCTTCTAGTCTGCTTAAAGTGCACAAATGGGATTTTAATTCATGCCATATGCATAGTGTCTGTTCTGTATCTTTTCATTCTGTTAAATTCAAACATTTTACCTTAGAATACATATGGTGAGGTTACAATATCACTGGTTTCACATCCTATCTTATGATACAACCTTGAGTATCCTCAGTGAGCTGCTGTATCTGAGGACGTATGTGTTTAGCCTACTCTTGTCTTATGGACTTTGTAGTGCCTGTGTGTGTTTGAATAATGTCCTGCAGGAGACACTCTAAGTACAACGTCTAGGACTTAGGCGTCAGCAGTAATATCAGGGCAACCTCTCCTCTCCTCTGTGTGCAATGGCATGGGGATATTACAGCATTAGAAAGCATGAATTATAGCCATATTGTTTAGCTCAGTGTCAGGGGACAGAGACGTGTTTCTGGTATCACCATGACATCAGTCAAAAGCTAGAAAGGAAGGAATGGAAGATTATGAAATGCTTTTTAAGTATATCCCTCAGCATGCTGTTTTTGGACTCTCGTGATAAATTTAAGCCAATTTCACTGAATAATGGTATATTGAATTAGGACGCCACATTTGTCACAAACTGTTTTCGAGCTTAAGGCTGTTCTTCTGTTTGATCTGAAGACTGTTGTGCTACCATAGAGCCAGGTACGACTGGGTATTCTGCATCACAGCGAATGGATCTGAGCATTTCCCAAAGACGGGCGGGCGTTGAGACCAACAAGTACAATAACAAAGGATGCATTACCTAATAGAGTTGGCAGAAATACAGAGTTCAGGGTAGTCTGATAAAGCTGGGTTACAGTACTTTTAATCAATCACTAAGAACACGAGCCAATTTAGGAAGGAGCCTGACATTCAAGCTAGGCTTTCAGACAGGATTAGAAATAGTGAATAGAGAGTAAACATCTCTGCCAGGGCTAGCTGAAAGAGCTGCTGTTAGGGGACAGTGTTCCCTCCTCCACGTGTGATATTGAGGCATGTCTCCTTCATCCACACCCACCCCCACTCCTCCAGCCAGCCCTAACCCTTCTGTTTTTTAATAGTAACAGTCTGTTTTACCAGCCTTGCTCCAGAGATACACTTCTTTTTTTTTCCCGGTGAATTCAGATCAGTGTTAGCAACAAGACAGAAATAGTTGCCTCTATTGTTTACACTATCCCTTCAAGAAAGGGCACTGTCATTTAAAATGTCCCTCGGAGCTCATCATCGTGTGGAGTCTCCTGACTGACTAATAATGTCTAGAATATCAGTGTGAACATGCAATGAACAGAGAAAGACAGCTGCTTTTCTTAAAGACAACTGGGAGAGACACTGGTGGGAAAAATCCAGAACATCTTTCAAATGTTTACCATAATTGTTTGGAGGCTGGAGGCCTCTGTTGACTTTCTGAATTTCAGAGTCTTGATATAAAATCATTTTCAAAACAATTTTGATGCTGAGTTTTAAAATACAATACAAATACAGCCCTCATTGTAGCTTAAAGTCCAGCCCTATGGCCTGTGTGGGATCAATGGGCAAAGCATCCAGTGACTGTGATGGTGCTGGATAAGGGGATGGTTCATCTATGGCAACTGATATCACCTCACTAATCTGTTTACATCTGCTCTAAATTCACCTGGCTGTAGCTATAATTAAGCCTATAATGCGATGAATGAAGATGTAAATGCCCAAACCATATTTACATGTGAGAATGTAGATTATTATTACTGGACTGAAAAGAATGCCGTCAGGATTGTTTTCTGATGTTTTGTAGGTTTTCATTTTCATTCATCTGTATTCAGGCTGTCCTGTTGCTAAGTGCATCACATCTTCTTTTGATCTTTTTTAGATTGGAAAGGATTGAAGGCAATACCAGGCAGTCTCTGAAATGTCAAAGATTTTATGTTAAATAGTCCTTCTGAATATTAAAGTACTATTAATTTCTTAAACGCCTCTTATTAATGGCTGATAGAGGCCATGTGCAGCAGTATTAGTCCGTTTGGTCTTTGTTTATGCTGAAGATGAAGGTCACCCCCTCATTAGTGCAGCAGCATCTTTTTTGATGTTGTGATATACATAGTAATCAAGTGTGGCTCACCTTGCTGTTTACTGTTGACCTTTAGTTAAAAGCACATCACTGTCGGGTTGTTTCGAAACTTAATTATGCTCCCATAAAACTCCTGGCATCATGTGCAGACCTCATTTAATCTTCTGTCATTAGGCTACAGTAACCCTGTGCTCCTTCTGTAAATAGGACCCCCACCACCATGTTCTCAGATCCATTATTTTTTTAGTGGTGTGGGTATATGTACTTTGGGTTTTGCTGTATCAAACACACTTGTGTACATCTCTGCTTTCAGCTTTGTATTCAGAAATTCTGCTTGTCACACAACAATGCACTCTGGCACCTCTCACTTCTCTCCAACTACCAGACATTTGCATGTCAATAACATCATTCTACCACTGTGCTTTTGGCATTTGTGAATACTCTGCAAGGAAGCCAAGTAGTCGCAGTGTTTGAAAGGAAACATCACAATAATGTGTCGTGTGTTGCTGCTTTCATTAACATGTTATTTTCTCAAAATTCACCTTGGCTTAATTGTTCATCAATCACAATTAAGGACTCTCAGGTGTATGATTTAGGACTACTTAAGAAGAACAGCTAACATTTAAGTACATATCTCGAGGGAGAAGGTGAAGCTATTTCGAAACTGCTCTATATGGTGCAGTGGAGTCCTGTTCCAGAAACTGCATACTTTTAGAGACTGTGATCCTTTCAGATCAAAACAATTAAATTGCTGTAATTTATGTTCTCAAAGTAGGTCTAGAGTCGGACACCATATTTTACCTGAATGTGGAATATCTCTGTTTCCAAATTACTGCTGCAAATGCTAAGGCACTTAAGGCATTATTAGCTCATTAATTTAACAGGCAGCATCTGGGTCATGTCTCTGCCTCCTATATGTATAATTCTGTAAGCCTTTCACACCGAATGATAAAGCTGATCTTTGGATTCTCAGTCAGAGCCGCAGCCTACTTACCTTAAATTACTGCTCTTATTTAGCTCATTAGGCCACGGAAAGATTCATTTTCTCAGCATACTTACAGTATATGTTCATGCAGATGCACAAAGCCACAGTGGGGCCTCAGAGGCCTTCTTCTTTTTGTTTTTTTGTAAAACAATTAATGAATTTCCCGTTCTTTTGGACAAGATGGTCTGAATTTTTAATCTTTGTCATAACATAATAACATAATTCAAAATGCAGTGGATGAAAGTGGTGAATCACATGCACTCAGCACAGGGCTCCAGTGCTTTTTTGAAATGGTGCACAGCAATGTTTTGTTTTTGTTTTTTTACAGGATGATCAGCTCTTCAAAGGCCTGGCATTATATGGTTTGTAATGGTTCTGTGTTTCTTTTATTGGAAGGTTGTGGGTATTTGGGGCATTTGCAAGAATTTCTTTTGTCTACTCCTACCAGGAAATATCTACTAATGATTCCTATTTTAGATATTTATTTTATGCAGTTTGTTACTTTCTTCCTCTTTAGCCAGTCTTTTGTTCTTTTTTAAAACACTGCTCAATCTGAGTTCATTTAAATGCATATCTGTATTTGATACTCGCTCTGCAAATGGTTTTTTGCAGGGCAACGAATGAATGGTTGCTTTAACCCAGCGTAGAAGAGTCAATACTGGCCATAGGAGCTGATCCATCTAAGATTTTATAATGTGGTGCCAATGAACTAGGAACCTTGATTGTGAGAGATCAACTCCCTGTTGTAATTACCAGCCAGACCTCAATTAACTCAAAGCAAACCCTCAGTTCAAGTCTATATGTTTGTTAAGTGTTAATAGCTGCTTTAAGAAAAAATGTCTCCTCACTCCCAACCACTTAGGCCAGTCTGATCAATGTTCAATGTACTGCATATTGTTAGATGCATTACTTAAAATGACATACTTTAAGTATTCAATACAGAGTTTAAATTGGAAATAAGCCATTTATCCCCACTGATATCCTCATTAATCTCTATAACTATAATCAATCAGTGCACATTTAAGTGTTTTCTTCTCAGGCAGCAACTGGCAGGGAACTCCAGGACAAGCAGTATTTAGCCAAAAGAGTGCAGCAGAAGTAATGCACAGCAGTTCACATTTGAAGTAATTCTCATAAACTTACACTTGCTTTATATACGAAGTGCCATGCCGGTACTGTTCATGTTCCTTGCTCTTTCCTGAATTTTATTAGGAAAGAATCCCAGAAGGCTAAAAATCCATCCTCTTTTCCACTGTAAGCCAGAAATTGATGTTTGTGCTGCCATGTTATACGTGCTGTCCTCACAGTGGAGGAGATGAGAGGAGCTGCTTGAAATATCTGCTGAATTCTCCTTGGTATGCTCGAGTGTTTCCTCTTCAGGAATTTAGTCATTTTCCATATGTGCTCACCAAGTCCAATCAACTGAGTTTTCTACTTCACAGATGTACGATGATTTGACCAACTATAGAAAACAAAACATTCAGAAAAGTGTTCGTATTAGCAATGTGTACATGCCATGCACGCATTATTAATGCACTGACTTACAGAGGGGCAGTCAGAGCAAACCAACTACCTGCCCCATCAACCACCAACCACCTTGATGAGAGATTGTGCTGTTTTCTATACCAAAATTATATACACTTACCAGCCATTTTGTGATGTTCAGGCTAGTGGTGGTGTAATGGTGTGGGGGATATTTTCTTGGTAACACTTTTGGCCCCTTAGTAGTAGTTGAGTATTGCTTAAACACCAAAGCTACCTGAGTATTGTTGCTTCATGACCACAGTGATCACACTGTTTCTTGAACATGACCATGAATTCACTGTACTCAAATCACCTCCATAGTCATCAGATCTTAAACCAGTAGAGCACCTCTGGGAAGTGGTGGAATGGGAGATTGGCATCATGGATGTGAAGCTAACATAGCTACATCAAATGTGTGATGTTATCATGTCAATATGGATCAAAAATTCGGAGAAATGTTTCCAGCACCTTGTTGAATCTCTGCCACAATGAATTAAGGTAGGTCTGGAGGCAAAAGCGGGTCCAAACAGGTATTGGCAAGGTGTAGCTTGCTAGCAAAAGTGGCCAGTGGCCAGTGTAATATATGTTTTTAAAATAATGTTACACCTGGATTTAAGTGTATGTTGCATTTTGCTAGTGAGAAGATGTTTACTGTCTTGTGACTTTGCTTGTAACAAAGGCATCTTTTCACAAGCTTCTCATCAGCTTTCCTACAGTGCATTTTCCTTATGCACCATACTGTACTATGTTATTATATTGCTGGAAGTGGTTCTTTGGTTAACATTTTAAGTACATTTTACCAGCACTGCCATCCTAAAGCTAATAATTCTCAAAGACTTATAATATACAATATCAACCTTAATTCGTAATGACACAAATATGTATTGGAATTGTGAACTACGTAATGTAAAGAAAATCACAAGATTTTAATTGATGATTTAGTCATTTTTGAAGACTTGACAGAGGCCACCTTCATCTTCTGCACTTTGGTAAGCAGTGCTGTGGAGCTGTGTTGGCAGGGTGATAGAAACTGCACACAAAAGACTTTGTCAAGAGAACAGATCTCTCCCTGCAATCGGCATCTGTGGGAGCTTGGATAATGAGTATGCCATGTGTAAAGCCTTAATGTGTTTACATACGGCTAGATTAGAGATGGACCCAATACTTGCCCCTGCGGTTTCTCAAAGAATCCCTGTGGGCTACTTGAGTGATTAGCTACTTTGAGATTTTTCAGTAGGAGTGTCTTGTGGGACTCTGTAGGGGATCAATAGAAGTTGGGATGATGAACTGTTTGGGAAATTTCCGTATATATTATATTTTTTTAATGTAAACTCCTCCATCCTTTTCCATCTAATTGAGTCAGTTAGCTCTGATTAATATCCCTGTACCTCCACATATTGTTTCCCATATCATATTACCTCCTAAACTGTATCTGACACTCAGGGGCACGCACACACATACATTCAAGTGAAAGAGGCAATATAGATATAAGAATGGGCTCTCTGCCTCGACTTGCAGCTTTAAAACTTCTAGATCAAATCTGTCCCTATCATTTAAGTCTCGAAGAGCAAACAGTTGTTTCAAGCACCGTCAGCAGTTAAGAGAATGGCCATTATTTATTTGCTGTGCAGCCACAGAATTCATCTCAACATGTGCTCACCTGGAATCTGTCTTTATTTGGCCTGCCAAGCCCATCTTTCTGTGTTTCCTTGACTGCTTGGCTGGTAATGATAGTCATGGACGCCTTTATCCAGCACTTAGGAGAAGGGGTGGAGACATACAGCTTAGCAGGTGGCCACAGCCGCAGCATTGTCATCTCCCTTTTGCTTCTTTTAAAATATGTCAGCATCACCGTGGTGATTAGCAGTCAGTATGTACTGCGTCTTTGTCCTTGATTTAATGCCAAATCTCCTAAGTAATAATGACTGCACAACTCTGTGTCTGACGAAAAAAGGAAGAGAAGGGAAGAGTGGCCCCTTATTGCTCACTGCACTGGTTCCCAGCAGGAGCCTTATGATGCCGCAGTTTGGTTTTGACATTTTGTGAATGTTGTTTCTGAAACATGCCAATCTCATTGATTTAATATGGCATGCTGTTTTTCTCAAGCTCAGGAGCTTATATAAAGAGTGTGTCTGTGAGCCAACACATGCACTGTGTGCATACATTCATCATTGATTTTGCTGTATAAAGATCCATGGCATATTTAAAACAAACGTGTAGACATATATATTCTCTACAGTATTGGAAAAAAAGGCCAGAGAGTAATCCTGTCATGAGAAGAGCTTGTCTCAAAAAGTAGCCTTAGTGACTTTCTGTAGCACAAACCAAAGGTGAAGACATGAAATTAAATTTCTTTTACATTTTTAACGAGATCAAGCTCAAGTTACAACCCGGGTACTTTATTTATTAATTTTGCCCATCCTTTCCTGATAATGCCCAGGTATTACAATGATTTGTCAGAATAATTATCCAGATAGCAGACAGTATTGTTGTTGATTGATAGATGAGTTCTGCCTGAGTTTTTGAAAGTTCTTCAAAAATTGATAGCTGAAACCTAGTCATATTTAGCCATGGTTAATTTCTTTACCATCTGTATCAGCTTGTTCTTTGCAGTGGCTGTGAGTTTTGAGGCTACATGTTTTTACAGCTGACATATAGTATGCCACACCAGGTTACCCATATGGCCACATTTCTTATATGGAAAAAAAAGAGTAGCAGTCCACCTTAGGTTTTTGCTTCTCTCTTTGGTTAACCATGAGGATGTGATGTCACACATAAGGGTAAACGAATGTGCAACTCAAAGAATCTGGGTTAAAACATTGACCTTCAGGGGGCAGCCCTAATTATTTTTGTATTACATTTCATTGTTCCTCGGTTACCATGTAACAGCACCGTATTTGTAATCACTGATTACACCCTCTAAGGTCAGGATGGCTCACTTCATTTGAAGTTAGATGTTCCAGAGGACTAATGCAGCTTTTGTGAATGCTTTTGTTGCAGACTAGTTACTATAATAACAGAGTGTGGCGAGTCAGATGCTCCATCTACTCAGAACTCTTATTGGTTCCTTTTTTATCAGAGTCCATTCAGCCTCTCTCTAAGGGATGTCGGAGCGTAGGAGTACATTTGGCTCAGACTTTTATTGCAATGCAGAAATCTCTGCTGTAGGAGAACAAAGGATCTTCTACAGTAAGTGTGCATGGCTCTGGACTCAGACCAATATAAAGAGGAATAAAATGTATGTTTTTTTTTCTCTTCTACATATAAGATCTGTACTCACATGTTGCACCAGTGTGATCATTTTGAATAATGCTAAATAGGAATTGGACTTGCAGAATTTAACATGTCCCATTAATCAGGGACTGGAGAACTGGGGAGGAGGGTGTTTAATGGCATGTACTTGGTGGAGTGCCGTCTTGCATTAAGGGCTAATAACCCGACTTAGAGTCAGCACAGCACCCACCTACCCCCCCCCCCCCCCCCCCCTTCCCCCCCCCCCCTCCCCCCCG